>JAQGBH010000013.1:0-107730 GCA_034698265.1 Sminthurinus aureus
AAACTAATGTTTGCATTCTTAATGTTTTCCAATACCAGCTAATGTTTGAATTCGTGTTTTGGGATTTGCAGTGTATGTACACTGCTCGGTGCTCCCGGTTCAGCATTCACTAGAAACTAGACTTACATGACGACTCAACCCAACTCAAAGCGGAACAACTACTCGTGAAAATGTTCGCTTTCTCCAAACTTGTGTCTCGAATCTCGTATCAACTAGGAACCGAGTCTAGAGTCTGGCAACTTGGTCCAAAGGATCTGTGGAAACTAGTCCAAAGTCGGACGCATAAAATCATCACGACATCGCGGATGTGAACTCACATGTGACACACAGAAACAAACAAAAAACAGGTTCACTCCTCTTCCCTTTATTTTATTTTATCATTGAATTGAAAGCTCGGACCCTTTTCCACATCCACTTTTCACAATTCTACTTCTATTAGCCTCTCTTTACTTCCGGAATTAGCTTTTACATTTGAATTTCGAGTTTCGAGTTTTGAGGCGGATGGATTCTCAATTCTCGATGTTGAATTTCAGAGACATTTCATCAGAAACAGAGATTCACAACTTTGACATTTTTATGTCAACTTTGGAACATGGGAAAAATTGAATATCAAAATTGGAGAATCAAGAATCAAGAGTCGTGACATTTTTAAGACTTTTTTAATATCTGTTTTATTCTTAAATTTTGATTTACTGATAAATTTCAACAATTTTACTGTTATTTGAAAAACATGAAAAGATTTCAACTTGAGCAGTGAATTGTACTTGTTTATTTCTTATTAGAATTTAGAATTGTCAGACTTGTGACAGGAAAACCGGGGGCATTTAGCAACCACTGTCAAAAGTTAATGCAATCCGTCCAAAGTTTCTATGTTCAAGAGTCAAGAGTCAAGAAACCACAAGACACAAGATAAAAAGTCGTCCGACTTTTAACTTTTGACTCAAAATCCTTTCAATTTCTTATTTCTGGAATTGCTTTCATTTTTATTATTTGTTTGCACAGTTATGATTACGACTGGGATTCTTGCTCAATGCTCATGTACAAACAACATATTTACTCGATTTAGTTTTCCGTTAGTCTAAACTCTAAATTTAAACGGGTTTTCCCCTTCATCATAATTCATAGTTCATAATACATAATACATAATAAATGTATGTAGCATATGGACATGAAAAATGGAAAATCTGTCAGTTTTATTCCCAGAAAAAACAAGTTTAAATTTAAAACAAAATCCTCCTTCATTTTCAATTTTTCCTCTAGAATTCCTCATCTTCCTGCTTCAATATTCTGCAGCCCTCGGGAAAAGTATTTAGAAAACCTCTTTGATTCCACCTTCCCATTTTGTATACCTCCAAGCAGAGCAATTCCACAATAAAATAATAATACTTTATTTTTGTTTATTTTCCCAACATTTTTTTGTCCTTCATCTGAAATAAAGATTTCAAGATTTCAAGATTTTGGAATGACGACGACGACAATGGCTTCATCTTAAAGCCATATCTCTATTTTTCTATTTTCTGCTACCGTCAACCAATCCAATGTGAAATTCCCATGGTCTGTTTCTCTATTCTGCGGCACGTAAATGAGTAAATGAAGCAGAGGGCATTTTACATTTTTACACCGCACTTGAATGCTGAATGTCGGATTTGGTTGTTGGTTGTTGGTTGTGGTGAATGAATTAACTGCATTTTAATTAATTTGACTTTAAAAGGCGGATAAAAGCGGGAAAGTAATTGGAGGAGGCGGTAAAGGCGGCAGAGGCAAGAGAAAGGAGAGTGATGGGAAAGAGGATTTTATAGGGAAATTATATTAGAGATAAAGAATCTCATTGGCCTTTGTGAATATGTAAATAGTCAAGAGAATGAAAGGGAAGAGAATGTAAAAAATTCAGAATGTGGAGAAGAGGCAGAGAAAGTGAGAGAAAGTGAGAGAAGGGAAATTGAAGCCATGAGCGAGTTGTGTTCTGTTATTGGTGTTGGTTGTAGATTGTACAATTCCCCTAAATGCAATAAAAGGCACAATTATTACGAATGAACACAACCACAAAATCAAGTGAATGCCATTATCAAAATCCTATCTCCTCTTTCTTCATTCTCCTTTCTCCTTTCTCCAGACTCGACATTCGACATTCAAGCCATCATGACCAAAATGATCATCATTCTGACGACAGCACCAAATACCAAACTCCAAATGCCGAGAACCGCGCACCGAGCACCAGAGAAGGAGAATACATGGATGAAACTTGATACTGCACAAGTCAGACTCGGCACGATTGTCAAAAGAGGAAAGAGAAAAGAGGCCAAAGTCAAACTCAAACCATCCCGGAGCGATGCAACAACAAACCAAACCAAACCAAACCAAACCACCGTAGTAAAATGAAATGAAAATGGCTGCACTCCTGCCACTTTCCACTTTCTTTGTACATTGTACATGTGCACAATGCTACATGTATTTTGTATACAACTTCCTTGCCTTTGTCTCCATGTAAAATCTAAAGTTAAAATCTTAATCTCTCTTTGGTGTGTGGTGTTTGCATGAGCACAACATTCAACATTGTACATTTTCTCCACATCCAAAATCCGAATCACTACTGCACATTACACATTATTATTATGCAGAATGGAGAATGGGAGGAGAGAGAAAAATAATTGTGGAAAAAGAGGATCCATTTGGAAATGGTAATGGAGAATCCCGCTGTAGCTGAAATTTATCCGCCCAAAAACCAAACCACCGACACAATAAAAAATTTTATGCTCATTCTCTCACAATGACATACACAATACACAGAGAATCTAGAATCTACATCTACATGATCTACACAAATGTCATGTGATTCTTCTTTCTTCTCCCCACATTTTCCCACAGCCAAACTGAAGAGTGAAATGAACAACCACAATTTCAATCTCAATCTCTATTTCAACCTCGGAACCAAAACCAAACCAAACCAAACCAAACCAATTCCAACCCAAACACCAAAGACCAAGGCCATTATAAAATGACAGCCAAATTTGGCATTCGACCCAGTTCAAATTCCAAATTTAGCAAGTTTGATTGTGCGGTTAATAGGATTTCTGGGATTGGTCAAAATTCAAAAGCTCGTGAGTCCCTTGAAAATTCGGATTCGGATTGAAATTCCCACGTTACAGGACATGTGACATGTGGAATCTCCTGCCTAATTAAAACAATTACCTACATATTATGCATTATGCATATACAAACAACGAGTAGCAAGCTCATTGAAAACATGTGGGAGAAAATGAGCAGTTAGATGATACACCGCACATTGAAAGTTGAATGTTGAACACCGTTACAAAAGACTATTCAAAATGGATGGAGATGAGGAGAATGAAATGAGAAATGGGACGGTGGGAGGTCTATTCATCAGTTTCACAAAGTGTGCAGTCGTCACCAGTTCAAGTCACCATCACCATCATCAATAGCTAAATATCAATATCAATAGTTAACACTGACGTCTAAAATGGCGCCTTGTCAAATTGTCAAACCAAAACTTGTCTTGAGTCTTGAGCCAAAAAACTTGAGTGACAGTCTCCATTCAACGGAAATGTGTAAAGTCAAAATACAGAATACAAAATCTGTACTTTTCATATCATTTCAATTTTCAATGTTGATTCCAGATTTGATGACGAATTTCGGAATTTCAAGATTCAAAGAAACCGGAAGCCGGAAAATTGAAAAATCGAAACAGGTAGTTTGAATTTTCGCTCTTGTTGTTGTTCTTTTGCTTTTTCCCTTGCTTTTATCTTTGTATTTATTTTCAGGTTGAACAAAAAGGAAAAAACGGAGTTAACTAGCCGAGTTGAGTTAGGGTTTGGTGTTTGGTGAGTTTTAAGTTGAGTAGAGCGGTGCAGAGGGAAAGAGAGGGAAAGGGGAGCTGGATTTATCGACCATTTTGACTCTGACTGACTGAGGTAATATCTCTAAGTGGATTATCCAGCCACAGATTTGGCCAGCTTTCAAAATATACCAAAACTTTTCCCGGCGTCATTCTCATTGCCATCCCGCAGAATGCAGAATGGAGACTTGAGAATGGAGAAAGAGCGAGGACCTTTCTCTTGCTACTCCCACAACTCCCATCTCTACACTCTACACTCTCCACCAACTTTTACTTTCCTCTTGCTGCACTGCTCACTCTGTCATTTCCTTCCACGCGATGCACTGAATGTGCCATGACATTCAGTGGAATGACAAAAGAAAAGAAACTCTACATTTCACTTTCCTTCACTAATTCTTCATATGAGCAGTACAAGTTTGAAGAATGAAGAATCAACTCAACAACAAAATCAAACCTCCATTTTATCCATCATCTAAAATCTAAAATTGTGTCAAGTACAAAGCACACATTAGATATTAAATATTACATTATTTTGGGTAATGACACAACTCTGTCATCTGTGGCATGACAAAATAAATAAATAAATCACAATAGGATTGATTATATCAATATATTTGATATTTGATAATTTTGAAAATGTAGCGCACTCACTTTGTTTTCTGCACACAAAATACAAACGCTTGACTTTGACTTTGACTTGGATTTGGTTTGGGATTTAGACATTGTGAAAGCCCTTGACTGCGCCAGACAAACGTTTAGTCAGAACATGCATCAAAAACCAAATCAGCGAATGCGGATTCCAAAGGATGCGGATGGGTGATGCGAGTTGAGTGAGGAGGATTGTTCCAGTCTCAACCAATCCTTCTGACGTCTGACGTCTCACACTGCACTGAGAAAAGGAAAAGGCAAGTCAAGTGAAAGAGCGGCTGTTCCATGTTCAATGTTGGAATTGGAGTGAGTAAGTGAGCAGTGACTCTTGTCATGTACCAAAAACATCATTCACACTTTCCCTTCTCCTCTGCATCCAACATTCACAATATAATACGCATCACACAATCACACTCCCACCAAAATCAAGGAAAGATATGCAAAGTCAGACTCTGCAAACCTTTCAAAGTTCAAGTGCACTCAACTCTCAATCCTACAATCTACATTCTGGATTCTAGAATCTAGAATCCTCTTGTTCCTTATCAAGTGATCTCAATGTAGATAATCCATAATATTCTAATGTTCTATTGTACTGTATTGGCAATTGGCAGCTCTGCGTACTCGTAAAACTTTTCAATCCTCTTTCCATTTTTTATCTATTAAACATTTTTTAGATGCTCTTGAAATTTGAACATCCACTCCACACTCGACACTCGACACTCGACATTATTCAATTAGAAACGTACACAAAATCAAAAGAATCATCAACTCTGGTTGAATTTTACCAACTTTCTTCAAAAATCAAGTATGTTATGAATTATGAATTATGACAAATCCATAATATTTTATTCACTTTACCTTTTTTTATATTCAATAATTTTCCGCGCATTTAAAGTTGAGAAATTCAGACTTTATAATATAAAATATTGCAATTAATTTTAAATCATGTATTTTGAAACATGCTGTTCATTCAAAATTCAAAATTCAAAAGACCACTGTGATGAATGAAAAAAGCAAGTTTTTCGTAATGAAAAGTACAAGCACTTTAGCACTACGCAAATGTATGCTTACTACTTGACAATTTACAACACAATTTACAGATTGGGATGTAGTATGCAAAATTTTAAATAAAATGAGGACAAATGGCAACTGAATCGCAAAAGCCGGAAATTTCGTGCAAGGACAAATCAATGATAATGACAAATGACAAATGCAAAATAAAAACAAGACACTTGGAAATGACAAATCAATATCAATTTTACTATATCATAAATCATAGAATCGTCATTCAATATAAAATAAACAATAATAATAATAATAATAATAATTACAAAATCAACAAGTTTAATAATAATTTGAACACTTCTGAAATAAAAAGGACACAGAATTGCAATTTATAATTTATAATTTCTAGTTCATTCACATTCCGATTAAAATTCAAATGTTTGAAAGTAATTGAAAATTGAAATAAAAATAAATAGCAATAATAATGATAATATTAATAATAAATGTATGTTTTTGAACCTGTTCCAGTAGGCGAGACTTTCTTCTGCGGGACTGTTCGTCGATTCGGTCCACGCATTCTCTCAGGTCGTCAATCTCCTCCTTGACTTGTTGAACAATGTCCAGCTCATTTCTTATTGTTATTATGTCTCGCTTTGCTTCAACAACCTGAACAATCCACACGTAGAAAAACATATTAAAGTTTGTCATAATATTTAATTGTAATTCATGATTCATGAGTACATTAATATTCCAAGTGAAACTGGAAAATTCCAAGGAAAATTATTAAATTAATCAGCACATGATATTTAGATTGCACAGTTATTATTTACTCTGTTGTTTCAATAATTAAATAATAAATAATTATTATGAATTATTAATATACTCAATGAATATGAATTTTAATAATAAAAGAATCAACAAGTTGTAAATATTTAAATACATGTGAAAAAATTATAAAGTTACGTCTGCCCGGATTTGGAATATCTGTAACATTCCAGAATTTCAGAATTCTAGAATTCTAAAAAGATTAGCTGAAAACAGGGGTTAATTTGTTGTGATTTTTAATTGACTCTGCTTTAAACACTTTGTACATGAAACATGAAACATGAAGAATCAAGATGCAGCGAAGACGAAAACCAACACAAAATTAAATAGGACGCATCAAATCACTCAAGGCTCAAGGCTCAAGACTCAAGGCAGAATTTTGACATTTATATTTACACGCAAAATTTCTTAGAGTATATATTAACATATTGTTAATATATACTCTAAGCAAAATTTGGAGATTGAAAAGATTCCGGTAAATTGAAAAGCAGCTGGATTCTGGATTCTAGATTCTGGATTCATTCGCAAATGGAGACTCAAAATTCGACACTGGAGACATGAAATTTTCAGTCTGGGAAAAAACTTTGTTCATTAGTTTTCCATGGGGAAAAATTAAGATTTCCGAGTTTTGGGCTGATGCATCAAGAATGAAGATTCTAAAGTCTAGGATGCACCTACATGATTTGTGCATGAGCGAGCCCAAATTCAAGGATAAACTAATATCGAGTATCGAGTGGAGTCTCTGAGAGAGAAGCAACAGCATCGAATGTCGTACGTTGATTAAATATTTTATCCATTCACCAGCGAAATGACTCAAAACTCGCAACTCCCAACCACTCGCAATTTCCAACCCACAATTCTGTCCGCAATCTACAATCTACAGCAAACAAACTTTTAGGGTTTAGAATCGAGAATGGAAAACCCAGACTCAAGATTCAAGATATTCTGTCGTAAGTCGTAACGTGGAACAAAATATGCAGCATGTGCATAAAACATTTAGTCACTCAAGACTCTAGACTCAAGACTCGAGATTTGAAATAGAATTTGATTGCATTTTTATTTTTTATTGTGCATTTTGAATTTGGAATGGATTTTACAGATACTGTAGATTGTGGATATCCGTGTGGAATTAAATTTCCGACTATTCAAACAAATGTAGAAAAATGGATGCATCTTTCGCTATGCAGAATGTGGAATGAACGGTGTAGAATATAGAATGTGCATGAATATTTTATATTCTAGGACATGTCAGCCATTTCTTTCAATTGGATTCTCCCGTAAAGAATATTAAGCAAAATCAAAGATGGAATGCACGGGAATATGTGAATATGACTGTGGTTGTGGAATTTATGGAAATTTGAGTCTCGAGTCTCGAGTTTCGAATTTCCAGTTTGGACTGATGACGTCCGTATTTATCTGTAAACAAGAGAGGAAATTTTTCATTTCACCAACAATAGAACAAATCCTCCTTTCACCTGGATCTGAATCTGGGATTTTACCAAGCTCAAAACATTTATGAATTTTTCCCACTCCTTGGTTTTTCATTTCAGAATAAATAATCCATCATTCCTTGTAGTTGTAACTGCAGAATGTGTACAAAAACTATTTAATGTTTATTTAAAGTTTAAAAGAAGAGTGACTTGAAAAATGGAGGAAATCTCACGACTTTTGTCTAAAATCTAGATTTATAATTTCAGCACGTAGAAACAGAATAGGAAGCAGAGAGAGAGGCGTCATTCAATTGTGACCTGTGAACTGTGAGCAGAAGAAAGGGAAATTCCAGGAGACAGGAGAATTTTAAGATTCAAACAATAATCTGTCTTGTTTCTCCCGTTCCATATGATCATATTATGCATGTCTAATGCATTATGTATTATGTATTATGCAGCTTGGAGCACCGAGTTTTGTATTTTGTACATGTATTTAAAATGTACAAAATGTACAAGATAGAAAATAGGAAAGAAGCGTGTGTGAAAGTTGAAGTGGCGTGAAAAATGATCATACGAAAATGACAGACAAGGAAGGAGGATGATGATGACTGCAAGTAAAAGTACGGGCGGAATTACTACCAAAATACGAAAATACCAAAAGGAAAAGGAAAATGCAAACGAGAACGAGAACGAGGACGACGATGGCAGTTGAAAACTTTCACCACGAAATAAAGCGACAAAATTACAGGCGACAGGACAATGTCAACTCAGCTCAGCTCAGTTTACCTTTTATCTCACATGTTTGACTCGTTCCCCTGTCATTGTCATTGTTCTGGTCGGTTACTCGTCATCGCCATCTGAGACACGAGACAGAGAAGGACAACAAGGTAACACCTCCATTTCTTCCAATAACTTGACACTCTAAACTCCAACTACATGATGCACCAACTACCTAAATTCTGCATTCTTCTTCTTCTTTCCTATGCTCGACTCAACTCGACTCAACTCTACCTCAAAACTCAAAGCTCAAAGCCTTTCTCACATTTCCATTCCCATCTCCAGTTTCATCCTCATTTTTGTTCCTCCACAAACTCGAATTGGAATAACAATGACACAAATTCCTCCACACCGCTCAACTCAACACTCGACACTCGAGACTCGAGACCCTAGACAATGAAAATGATAATGCTTCACACTTTTTACCTCATTCGAATGTGAATTATTCTCATTTTTTCCTAGTTGTTTGGAAATATTAGAAAAATTGAAACCAACACAAGAAAAAAGAAGAGGAGAGAAAGAAGGGATATTTTGAAACCGCGTGTCATAACACAAAACACACTACCGTCAAAACTCAAAACCCTCATGACACATCAATTTCCACAAATATCCCTTCTTTTCTCTTCCCCGTGTAATAACTTGCAACTTGTAATAAAACCAAACGAAAAACGGAGTTGAAATGAAAAGAGAGAATTTTCTCTTCTTTTTATCTGTACATTGCGGTTCTCGGTGTAATTACACTTTTGCTTCATAATGTTTTGTTTAACTGCAGGCCAACTCGAGTTTCAATTCCAACTCCAACTTGAAATTTCTTTGCGTTGTCTTTCCTTGCACAAAAACGTAACACAGAGCATTAGCAAAACGTAAAGGGAAAGTAGAAAGTGAAAACTACCAGCTCGAAACTCCCAACTTTTTACTTTTTACCATTTACGTTTGTTTTTCATGAATCATGAATGTCCAAACTCCAAAAGCGTAAGAGAAAGTTGTATCGACTAGGAAATATTATTCCGCCAGACGTATGAATTTTGAGCGTGTCTAGTGTCTAGTGTCTGCAAATGAAATGGTGAGGTCCAGAAATGTTTCCATTTTTGAGGGGGAGTGTGAAAATGGGATGGAAGAGGTAGAATGTAGAATGTAGAATTGGGAATGGAGAAAGTGTGGAGAAAGTAGAGGCGGGAGGGAGGATTGTATTTTATGAACAGCAATCATTCCCCATTTAAGGTGAGAACATGATGTGCTGATGCTTGTTCTTAACAGTCTCATAAAAATGAGTTGTTATTTTGCATTAAAAGCATGACTAAACGCCGACTCGTACAGAAAATGGGAGACAGGAGGAGGTAGCCTGCAGAATGGAGAATGGAGGCAGCATGTGTGCTCAATGCTCAATGCTCAATGAGAAACCTTCTGTTTCCCTTCCTTCTCTCTATACTTATTACTCATGTAATATCTATCTTTCTCTCGAGTTTGGAGTTTGGAGTTTGAGTGCGGACGCTCGGAAGAACGAAAGAACCATTGCCCATTCTTTTAAGAGTCTGCCTTGGAAGTTGAAAAGCGTGTATTCTTTAAGAAGAAGAGACACAGTGTTGGTGTTGGTATTGGTAGGAATAACACTGCTGCTGCTGCTGCTTCTTCTTCTATAATTTCATACTCGCATCAAATCCTCGCCCATTTCATTCAAATGGCATCTACAATCCCCAACGTACACACTACACACTACAGACTACACATGAAGAGATGGAAGGCGGGAGAAAGGGGAAACGACAGAATATTTCCACGAGTATTTGGTGGATTAGGATGAGCTTTTCTTTCTTTCTTTGCCAGTTTGGAGTTTGGAGTTTGGAGTTTGGACTTGTCAGGAAGCCATACGAGGCACACTTACGATCTATTACAAAAATAGGAAAAGGAATGCGACTGCAAATGGAAAAGCAAAATCCTAGATGCTACAAACTACCAACTGCAAACAGGCTCGAACCCCTAAATGAGATGCTATTTCTAATGTCTAATGTCTATCTATCCACACCGAATCCAGAAAGAGGGAATGAGTGGAAAATTTACACGGAAAATAGAAAAGGAGAGACGGAAAACGGTTGCTTATTCAGTATTCAGTATTCATCTATTCTTGCATGCAGAATGCATTCATCTTTTTATTCTCCATTCTCGATTCTCCAACACATCGGATCAGATCACTCTATCACATTATTTGCGCCTCCCTCCTCTTTCCCCCTTTTTCCTTTCACAGTCCTCTTTCCATCTGTCCGCAAATACTTACATACGCACTTTTTTTGTTCATTTCCCCTCATTTACATGGCCATCCGAATGCCTCTCCATTCTACATTCTACATTCTTGGATCTAAACTCCAAACGGATCCTATCTGAATCCAACCCAAATCCCACCGCTTACTTCGGGACACTTGTAAAGTCATGTAACATCGGATCCTCATTCCTCAGCCTCCTTCAATCCCAAACTGCCGACCTAAAAACTCGTGTTTATGCTCCTGTTTATGAAGCTGTGCCGATTGCCCACGTTCTAAGAATACCAATTCCAAATACCGATAACCGATAACGATAATTCCGCTAACCATACAAAATACAAAACTACTGTACTTTAAACATGACAACATTTCAGCCTGCTTTTCATAAGAACAGAACGTAACGAGATTTGATTCTTTGTTTTATATTTTTTCATATTAGGCAGCCGGTAAAATTTCTTTTAAATCAAATCAGTCTCATTACATTGCACAGGGATTGACAAATTGACAAAGGAGGAAGAGAAGGGAAATTAACCGCTTTCTCTCTCCGTCTTGACGGATCTCTTTGAATTTTCCCAGAAGAATCAGAAGAACCAGAAGAATCGGGAGGTCGGGAATCAACCGAGTTGAAATGAGGAGGAAGACAACTAAAACCGACTCAGAGCAGAGCAGAGCAGACCAGACGGAAGGAAGAAGCAGCGGAGAGACGGGAGACGGGAAAATATTGAGCAAATTTGAATGGGCAGTTTAAAAGGAGAAGAGGGAGAAGGATGAATGTGGAAAGAGGAGTAAGGAGTAATGGGAAAGAAAACATGGAGTGTGGGTCGGTGGACAGAGAAGGAATTTTCCATTTAGTGTACTACCATAAAAAGATACTCATGCAGAAAATAGGCTGACTTTTCTCAAGGCGAATCATCTTCTCCTTTTCATTCCCTTTCCCTTTCCCTTTACATTGACATGGATTTGGATTTGGATGTAGATGTGAAAGTGGATGGATATCAAGTCAAGTCAAGTCGAGGCAAGGACTGGGCCAGTGGAGGCAGTCATAGCCGACAGGATTGGACAATTGAGCGGGAGCTCTTGATGCACACAGGCAAACACATTTATCCATCTCCAATCTCAAATCTACATGCACAAAGCACAAGCACAGTCTCTCAACTCCACTCTCAACTCTCCGTCTGACGAATGATAAAGATGAAGCTCCAGACGGGAGAAAGAGGAGCAAAAAACATGTGGACGGGTTATTTCCATTCTACAAAATGAGACATAAAAGCACTGTATCAAAATGAAAAGGCGGAGGTACCTACATTTGTACTTGATCCAATCCAGTCTAATCCAAACCAACTCGATCCAATTCAATCCTACGCTCACCAACCTACAAATAGTCGGCTGTAATGCATAACGAAATGAATTTAATACGCAGATCATTCCACACAGATTCTCCAACCTTCAATATAATGGGATTCAATATTCAATCAAGAGCAAGAGAACATTCAGACCGTCCAAATCCAAACCCAGTTCAGTTCAGGACGGATCCGGTATTCAATGCTCAAATTTTATTGTAACTGAAGAATCCAATTGAATAAGAGTCGGGAGTCGGGAGTCCAGTCTGAATAGAATTCAGTTTGTTGCTTCTTTCATCCATTTTACAAGAGAAAAAACCAAAGGCTCAATTTTTATTATGGATTTATAATTTCTACTCAAGTCAAAGTCAAAGGCAGGATCAGAATCAGAATCAAAATCAGGGTCCGGTGGATTTTACAAGATCAAGAAAAAACAATGATAGAGTGTCAGGAAGTGGAGCGTTGAGCATCAGCAAACAACTCTCTCCAGTCTCCAGGAAATGTTGCGTATTATTTTCAAGACGTTGATAGATAAATGAAAACTTGAGTTGGGAAATGTTAGCTATAACGGCTCATGTTTCTGTAGTTAGATCTCACAAGTCAGATGTATTATGAAATGGGATGAACAAACAGCAAACAGCACACAGCGTTTAGAGTATAACGAATTAAGAGAAGAGCGGAGAACAGCTACTTGAATTTTGTCCACAGTAGTTGTGTGCATAATAGATTATAGATAATTCGTCTCGGGAAATAGAGAAAGAGGAAAAGAGGAAGCGGGAAAATATATTTTCAAAAGTTTGCAGTTATACGGTCAAATATGTCTATGTGTATAGTGTATGTGTATAGTAAAGGCGGCAGTAGAGGCTAAACCCATCCCTTTTCCGCCATTGATTATACAATACACACGCATCCGGGGTAAACATACTTAAAAATGTAGTTGGGAAGAAGAAAAACAGGATTTCCACTCTCCAGTCTAGAATCTCCAGTCCTTGAAGGATGCAACTCCAAATATCCATACATCCACGTCCACAGTCTACAGACTACAGTCTACAGACTCCACGCATAAACATAACAACCGACGACATTCACCATTCCTCCACATACACTCCACTTTTTTACGTCCGTCCCAAAAAACACAGCCACTTACTTACTCCGCTCACTTCTTTCCTCACTTTTTCCACTTTCCACTTTCTACTTTCTAAACTAAGACTTCAGACTCTAGACTCGAGACTCGAGACATCTCGATGCGAGCAACATGAGTGGAGAAAGTCAATGAGGACTTGAATGCAGACGAGATAGGAACAAGAAACTTTTCTAATTTCATACACATGCATCTACCATCTACAGTTTACAGCGTACATGTAATGGAGAAAGTTAGAGTTTCCAGTTATGGCGAAAAAAGTACGGGTGTCGATTCCTAGATTCTAGATTCTAGATTCTGCAATACATGGCCATATTTATTCATACAAGTTTACACAGCCAATGTGAATCCACAATCCACGCATCCGGATATCTCTAGTCTCGAGTCTCTAGTTTGTAGTGTGTGATCTCATTCCTTCCGAATTCCGTCTTCCATCAACTCATTTCTACAAAATTCGGCTAAATTCGCGCACAGTTTCACGCCGAAACCAAAAAGGCCCATAAATAAATATGTAAAACATGAATTTTTAGTCACAACATCATCATCGCCCACCACAGAGAACCAGGACGAGTGCGTAGTCACATGTGGATTAAGTGTAAAGATAATTCACAAGTGTAACGACGGACTTGAAAAGAATGACAAGGACAGAATATGAAAATGTGGCATACGCTAAAATAAAAGTACACTTTGAGCTTTGGAGGATGTAAAAATACCAAGTAGAAAAGGAGTGAAATTTAGGCAAAATTGACCTCTTATGCTAACAGCAAGTGTCTTTAATATCCACAAACTACAAACTACAAACAAGGCACAGTTCTGTTGCCATGGTTAAAAAGAATGTCAAAGTGATTCAAAAGGACATGTTAAGCCCAAGACGTTGAATAGAGGAAGGATCCTATTTGTTTTTGTTCATGTTGTCGAGCGTGGAGTGATGAAAGCCCGAGTCAAGTGGCTGAGAATGTAGAAGAAGAAGAGTTTGTTTATACTCACACAACAGTCGCTTAAATTAGAGTGGGGGGAGCGAGCGAGGCAGAGGACAAAGGTAACATTCCATAAAATAAAAGTAGAGATTTTTATGACCTCAACTCTGACTTTTCTGGGGAGGAGCAGAGTCTGAATTTTGAATCTGTTTGCTGTTTTATACCTGTCTAGTGTCTGGTGTATATTTTATAGTGTATTTTGTATATGAGTAGAACAATTTGTCACTTGGATCCCCGAATCCTTGAATCCTCTTGTTCTCCGTGTTCTCGTTGTCTCCTTATTTAGTTTCCCCTTTTTTCTCTGTATACTTTATTAGATACTTACTCGAGTACTCGAGATTCTAAATTGTAAACTGTGTGTGTGTGTAGTTGCCTCTGTTTTCTGTTGTGTAGTTTGCGTAGTTTGTGTAGTCGTAGAACGTGAGAGTAAATCTCTGTGTATCTCCGTATCTCGGGCCTCTTGCTCTAATTTATACTTGCTCTCCGCTTTACTCGCCTATTCCCTTTGCACAGTGCACAGTGTACAGTGTACGTTCTCTCGCCGTGCCGGTGTTTGTGTGTTTGTGTTTGTATCTCTTCTCATCGTCCCTCTTTGTTCTTGGCAGAGACCGAGACCGAGGCAGTGGATGTGGATGGCCATGGCCATGGTCAGCTAAAGACTTGCGTCATACACCCAACACCCAACTTCCTACTACGAATACGAGTACTCGTATTCCAATTCTCTGTCGCACACAAGTTTCCTCGTGTGCGAATACCATCCAAAGCAGAGTAAAAAGTAAACCAAACCAAACCAAACCAGAGCAAAGCAGGACATAAAACAGTAAGAGAACCAACCAACAAGAGACTAACCTCTCAACTTTCAACTCTGGAACAAACTGAATCAAAGCCAAAACAAACTCCAAACTCTGGTGCGTAGCGTCATCAAACTACAAACTCGACGGAAATAAAAACTGGTCCAGTTAACCTCTCCTTTCTCCATATCCCACGTCCCATGTCAGAGCACAGAAGAGAAGAGACAATCACAACATGCTGAATGCTGTTCATATGTGAGATGAAACTGGTTCAATTGACTCGTTCAAAAGTCCCTCTAGTTATTTATCCATCCACAACTGTTTGTTCACAATTTTCAACTGATCCGAAATGTGCACGGTATCATTTGAGTTTTGACTGGTACAACTTGTTTGTTGTTCAGCTGAAAAACCTGGATCCAAACGGAACGGAACCCGACATGAAAATTTGAAATGCACGTCTGCATTAAACTCCATTTTGCATCTCTTTTACCAAACAAGGAGGGAGAAAATGACTGGGGAGATTGAATGTTGAATGTTGAATTGAACGGGAAGAAAATGAGAGAGATGTGACACGTGCTTTCAACCTGTCAGGATAATAACAAGTAACAAGTCATGTCATGTCATGTCAGCCACACGCACAACGGTCCTCCATCTGGAATTATCCATTATCCATTACGCTCTATTCCATCTCACTTTGCAATTTAGAATCCATACTCAATTTTAATCCTACATCCAGCATCCCACTTTCCCTCATTCTGCCCTCTAAAATCTCAAATTTCAAATTTCAAATCTAAAATCACAAATCAAATGTAAATTTTTATGTAAATCCTGTCATTCCTCATTCCTGAATTTGGGACTGGATCAATAATCTAAAAGTCTATCTAAATTAGAATATCAATCTCATGTCCGTGTTTCTTTTTCCGTGTTGATGCTGTCGAGTCTGTTTTCTGTTTTCTGTTTCTCTTAATCAACCACTAAAATATGAGAATACATGAAATTAAATGCAACGGTTTGAGGTTTGAGCACCATTTCCCTTCAGGTAGGAGACAAAGAAGAAGAAAGAGGAGTAGTGTGCAGGTTGCAGGTGGATTGGAGGTAGAAATTGACAAGAGTACAAGAGTACAAGAGTACAAGCCGAACAAGGAACAGTGAACAGCCGTTGCCTTTGCCGCTATGGTTGGTCTTGCTGTTACCGGCACAAAAGCCGCAAGAGTTTTCCTGAATTAGCGGAAATAGCACCTGACAGCTAGAAATTAATTAGTGAAATCCAAAGTCACTCATTTTACACTCGTGCTCCTCCACTTTTGATCCTCCTGCACTCTCTCGCCCACTCCATTTTGAACCTTGTATTTATTTACTACAGCCACAGCACACCTACATTTGTCATTTTACATTTGTTACACGTTCCCAGTAACCCCTAAAATTCGATACTCTTTCTCTACCATCGTAATTCGCGTTCCCATTTCAATTTTCAATGGGAATGAATTTACTTTGTTATTCTCCTGTTACCAAAAAAGATGAGATCAGATTGGCCTAGTGCTCTTTTATTTGTATTTTGTATTTGTATTTATCAGGAATTATTAATTATTAGTACGCAGAACGGCTAGAAAACAATGTAATTAATTTAAATCCACAATCAAATGGATTCTGGTTAAAATGGATCCTTTTAAATTTTCAAATAAAAAGACAAAGACAAGAGAAAAGAGGATGATCAAAATCTGACTAAAATGATGAGGTCCTTTTTTAATAGAGGAAAACTAACTTTTTTGTTTCGAGTTTCGAGTTTGGAGATGCATAGAAAAAGGAATTGAAAAAAGGAATTGAATGGAAAATGGAAACCAACTTTTCGGGAAACTCGAAACTGGATTCATCCTTTTTATCTAACTGCAACAGTAATTTTGTCTGGATTCTGGATTCCCGATTCGCCTCAAGACTCGAGATAAAATCAATAACGAGCCTTTCAACTTTTAATTCATTTGTGAGTGCGTGTTTTTCCAAGGAAATATTTTTTTATTAATTCGGCGTCTCCAATTTGGAATCCATTCGTGTTCAATGCTCAGTCCTCAATGCTCAGTCCTCACAATCAGTTGGTGGAGTTGGACATAGTTTAGAGTTTAGATTCTAGAGTTTGAAAAATTGTCCCCTTGAACATTTTCCGATTTCCCATGAATTTTGTAAGACTATAGACTATAGACTGTAGTCAAACTAAAAGTTTTGGCCTGTGCACTTGCAGACTAGAAAATGTCTACCATTTTAACATTTAGCATTTAATACGCAGACTAATAGTTAATAGTGGACATTAATATGTACAATTTAAAGTTTACAACGTTGATGGAGAAAATCCTGCGATCATTAGTAGAAACTAGTGGAAAAATGCGGATACTTTGGAATTTGGAAAGTGATGGGGATTCTGATGAAAATTAATATTAATTAGTTCCGAGCTCCCAGCTTCCAGTTTCCAGTTTCCAGCGTAGGCATTAAGTATTAAATATTAAATATTAAGCATTTAGTATATTTTACATGTTGTAGATTGTGGAACAAAAATTGCTTTCGTTGCATCCCTATTTTTTCTCCTAATCCTCCTTAAATTTTCAATGTTGAATGCTGGACTGAAAAGAAGAGGGGCAAAATTTCATCCAGCTCTCCGTTCGCGACGTATGGAGCAGATTGTGAAATGCAACATGAGTTCCCTCCAACTTTTGCAATGCTCAATGCTCAGTGCTCAACATTAACATTCCATTCTATCCTGTTGTATTCTGTTGTATTTACCTCCACCTCCCGACTCTCAACTCTTGAGTCTTGAGCATTAATGTATAATGTGCATTGTACTTGAACCAGACTGGGTCTATTCATTTGTCCGCTCATTGCTCATCCTCTTGATTCAACATTCAACAAATACGCTTTTTCAACCACGCCAATTCTCTATATTCTTTATTTGTTCATGTACAAAAGTGAAAAGGGAGAGGAAGACAGCTAAGCCATTTTATTATGTTCTTTTCCACATTCCTCCATTTTCCTCTTTCTTCTTGTCCGCTGACAAAAACCTCCACTCCACAGTCTAGATCCTACGGTTTAGAGTGGAGAGCTGAAGCTGAAGCTTGGTATTTAATTTAATAAGAAAATACATGAAAATACATGAAAATCAAACGGAGGACAAGAGAAAATACATGGAACTGTAAACTGTAATAAGATGAGCATTGAGCATTGAGAGTTGAGCAGGACGTTGGACTTTGGAGAACTGGAATTGCTTTACTCAAAGCACAAAACTCAAAGAGTTAGAACAAGAAGAATGTGGCGGACTGTAGAATGTAGACTTTGAACTATTAAAAACGGAAAAGAGAAGATTCAAAGATTCGGAGAAAACACAAGACACAAGACACAAGACATCCTCAGCTTTCTAGCACTCGAGAATTTCGCTACACTTTATTATTATTATTACTAGTTTGGAGAAATTGAATAGGCAAAGTGGAAAAGAGCGGACGCTTCTTTCTGGATTCTGGATTCTAGATTCTAGATTCTCGATTTCCTATCAAAAATGAAAGAGTGGAAAATTTCCTTGAGCATTCTGGATGATGCAGTGGAAAGTGAGCTCATTCTCCGCTATCCCGTGATGCATGATCAACATTCTTTGTCTCACTCTCCTTTACCAATTCCAGTAATTTCTCAGTATCAGTAGCACGGGCAATTAGTCCGTACTCCATACTCGATGCTCCAGAAAAGACGGAGAATTTTTAAACCGCTTTCATAAAAACTCATTAGATCCAAAAGTCTCAAGTCTCAAGATTCTGTGCTGTTTTGGGTAAAATAGAAAATAGGATATCTGCACAAAATATCTTGCCGCTTAACGAATTGTCCAATCCAATCAACAGTTCTAATTCGAAATTCTAATTGTAATACGATTACCATGATTTACGATTCCTCACAATCTCGCATCGATTCTCGATCCTCTCAATTCCAATTCCAGTTGAAATTCTTGAATCCGAAAATTGTGCATTGTGCTCAAATACTCTGTGAAACATGAAGCGAGCAAATTGCAATAGATAATATGAATTGATTATCCCCAACTTTTTGCCCCAGTTCAAAACTGCGACAATAAATTAAAAGTAAAAGTGTCCCGTCTCCTGGTCTGCCATCATTATTATCGCTATTGGACATGGTTAAAAATGTTTTAAATCCATGGGACACCCAAGACGAAAAGCCAAAAAGACGGAGGCAGATGTTGGGAATGGATAAAATTTAAAGACAGTCCAGATTCAGATTCAGACTACGGGCGGTAGAATTGAGACTTGAAACTGTTTGTTCAAAATTAAAAGGACAAGGTAGGGAGAGCGAAGACGGGGGCCCGGTGAAGCGAAGGGAAGAAGGTGGATATTGAAACAGACCAGGAGAGAATGTGAAAGAGAAGGAGACAAGTGGGAATTAAGTCAAGTTTTGAGGAAAATTAGAGGAAAAATAGACAAGTTACTGCTTGGCTCTAAGTTGTAAGTAGCTCCTCGAAACTATCGCTTCAATCCCCCTTTTTCCCCTTGACTCGTACTCGTAGTCAGTCCACGTCGTAGGGAAAAGGCAGGGAGAAAAGAGATAGCAGAATCTGTATAAACAGACCGAATACCGGAGACAACGGACGGCGGACGTTCATTCATTTACGGGATTTTCGATGTATTCTACAAAGTACACGCTCCTTTTCTCGTTTTCGTCCTTTATCGTTTAGTGTATTTGAGCAGAGCAAAGGAGAGGAGAGGAGAGAAAAGGGAAGAGGGAGTTTGGTTCAGTATTGAGAAAAGGCTTTGAAAGACATTTATTAGTGAGAGAGACAAGTTTGGTGAGGAAAGGAAGCGGAAAGAAAGGACAAAGAATTCCACCACACGTCATCCTTGTCTACTGTCTACACAAGAAGTCTACAAGAAGAAGACGACGACCGCTTTTTACCACAGTCTGCTAGTTTGCTTACTTTGCGTTAGCAGGAACAAAGTCCTGCTCCTTTTCTCCATAAAGTTGAGCGTTGAGCATTGAGCATTGAATACACTTGTTTCATAACGAGTTTCTACGCACGATGCGGATGCAAAAGGATGGTAGTACAATTATTATAGATGAAAGATGCACACTTTAGGCTCTACTTACAAGGAAGAGGAAACTTACTTTTACTATATTATTCTGTATTCTATATTCTATATTAGCACTCTTCAATCTTCATTGCTCCATGTACAAAGTAGAAAGCAGGAAAGTAGGGGACGTTTTGATAATACCAACTACATCATCTCCTTTCCTTTCCCCTCTTTCTCTTGGCTCTTTCCTCCAAATTCCAAATTCCAAATTCCAAACTCCAAACTCCAAACTACTTGGATCTTTGAAAGCAAGAGAGACAGAGAAAGAGAGAGGAAAAAGGAACAAGTGAGTGAGAATCACAACATAGTTTTGCTTAACTAAGAAAATCCGGGTAAAATCCGGGGAGAGGTAACTTATCATGTGCTGGATTCTGGTGCTGGATAATGTTGTCACCTCGGTTTGACAGGACTCGACAGATTTGGTCAGTTCTTGGAGTTGCGTTCGAATTTCGGATAGTGCCATGGCCGTGTCCAATTTCTCCTCCGTCGCCTGCATCTCCTCCATCCTCCCACTCATGCTCATTGTCATTACTGCGAGCTGCTGCTGGTAGCTAAATCGGAAAAATACAAAACACCTCAATAATACATAATATTCTGTAATCAAAGTCCAAGGACACTTAATTAGCATTTAACTTTTGTTGGGGATTTCAAGAGATCAAATACAAAAAGTAGATAATTTGTTTGTGCAGGTTGAAAATACAATGGACTAGACAAAATAACATTTACAAAATTTACAATTCACCAAACATTTTCATGTATTGACAATTTGACAATTTGACAATCGATAGAAAAGAGAAAAAAGGAGAAAGAATTAGGCGAGAAAGAGGAAAGATTAGAAGAATTGTATTTAGTATTTAGCGATAGTTATTGCTTAATCCTACTCAAAATTCAAAATACTTGCACCAATTTAAGATACCACAAGTTAGAAGATGAAGGATGATTGGTTGATGAAGAAAAAGGGAGAAATGCACAGAAAAATGAAAATAAATAATAAAGTACGAAGTAATATGTCGGACGTACCCAGGCTCTGGAGAGGGTGAATCTCGAGGCCAAGACCTAAAAGCCCAACACAATTTCAGATTTTTTCTACGTTTTCAAGTCATTATTACAAATTACAAACAACAAACAACAACATTTTGCTCAACCTCATTCATTCCAAAAAAACAAATTACTAATCACATACACACGCACAATTTTTTTTTAATTTAAGTCATTAACTTAAACTATAATTGATAATATGATTTGATTTTCTACAACTTTTAAATATATTTTCGATTGAGATGTTCTAATTATTATTATTACTACAGTTTGGGATTTGAGAAGAACGGTGTCTAATTTCTAATTTACACAAAACCACTAGGAATTTCAAGGTTATAGAACAATTCTACATTCTACATTCTACAGCACGAGATAGATCATGCCACAAAATACAAAATGGAGTCACAGTACAACGCCGTTTAAACTACACCACAAATTAGCTAATGACTATTAAATACAGTCGAAAGTACTCCAAAACTTGTGTACAATTGAGCATCTCCAAGTTTAAATGTAAATATTTCTAGTTTCTAGGAAGAGAGAGGAAAGAGCAGATACTTTTGAGTTTCTGCTCAAAAGTAATCAAATCAACTTTCCAATCAGCACAACACACCACACACAACACACAATACATTTACATCCATTCAACATTCACCAAATGTGTTGTAGGGTAGAGAAAAGGGGAAAAAACTTACCCATATTCTATACATCTCCCGCTGCTGGAATTTCAGGTTATCGTGTTCGTTGTTGATTTTACAAGTTAGAGTGCGAGTTGTCATCCAAGTTTAGTCGGTGTATGGACGAATGGACGAATGAATTTGTGGCAAACAAGCGGAGGAAGAGGAAGAGACAGAGTAAAAAACAAGTTAATTTCCACTTCCACATCAAGTTGAACATCAACTTGTACATAATTTCATTCCAAAGTTTTAGACGGGAACAATAATTCAATAATTTAATTCAAGATTTTTGATGACAAGTTTTTACTAAATTACACCGCCAACGGCCGCTTCCTTATTCGTTTAAATGTGAAAAGTAAAAACGGAACCAAAACAAAACAAACGAGAACAACTTAAATTAAAATTATCAAGATAAAATACCAACACAAAACACAAATAACAACTTGTGCTTTCTGCTTTGTGCTTTGTGTTTTGAGATCCATTGATGTGGATTTGAGTGTAGTGTACAACAACATGTTGTGAATTGTGAATTGTGAATGAGTGTAAAATTAGTGAGGGAAAATAATTGATAATGGACGTGAGCGCGCGCTTACTTGGAAAAATGTAACCTTTTAAATGATTAATTCAACCATTAGATTATTTCACCAACATGGAGAAAAAACATTAAGAATTTTCATGCTTATAGTAATTTAAAAAGGTGAAAAATCTTTACAATTTTGTTTTTAGTTTTCCGCGCTAATTTTAAAAGAGGAGAAATGAGGTTATTTTGGGATCTGTGGCTAGATTCTAGATTTTCCTCAAAAAGAATTACGTTGATTAAATTAGGATTTGGATTCGGATGCAAGACGTGACACGGAGATTAGAAACGAGAAACGAGAAACGAGTGACAATGTTGATGACGAGCTTTAGTTTAGACCACCGCGCGCCAAATAGAAATAGAAATGGACTAGTGTCAATTATCAAAGTTGATAATGACGATGAAATTGATGGAGACGTTAGACGTGAAACAGTCGCTGTAGGATGAAACAAAATCCAATTCGATTCAATCCAATCCAATTCATTCCAAGCCAAGCCAAGCCATCACAGATCACATGGTATATTTATTTATGTTCCATTTTCCATCCTGTATCACATACAACATCCAACAACCAGCATCCAGTACAGAGTACAGAGTACAGACGAGGATTATGAGTGAAACTGGATGTGGATCGACAAGTAGACAAGGGAGAAAATAATAATAATAATAGCAAACGAGTATTTGATTTCACTGTTCCATTCTCTCAAGTCTCGAGTTTGGAGTCTGCAGAATACGAGGTTCATTCCCCTTTTTTTCTCGCTATTTTTCTCATTTACTTTCATGAGATCTCATCTCATCTCATCTCGACTCGGCTGGTCGGATGCAAGCTGAGACGAGATGTGTGTACAATGTAGAATACAATGTGGATGAGCACGGGTAGACTGAAGACTGGATGCTGTATCGTAGACATTTCTTTGGCAATTGAATAAGTCGGTGCTCATTTAAGAGAAAATGTGATTTGTGGCTCGGGTGGAAAGAAAGTGATGCATCTCAATTTTCTGTATTTTTGTCTACAATTCAGAATTCAGAGGAATTCAGAGCGTACATAGTTTTATATTTTGATTTTTCTCTCGCTTCAATTGCATTGTGTTTCATGGTGTTCGGGCTTCAAAGCTCGATACTCGATACACTCTACACAGGCGCCATGTCAATTTATCCGGATAGAAATTGAGATTCGCGAATCGCTAGACACTAGACAACAAATGTAATCATACATAGAAAAATAGCATCCTCTATCGATAAATGATACAGGCAGAACAACGAGCATGTCTATAGATGTACAATTATCAAAAATCAAAAGGAACGAGGAAAGATGCTTTTACAGTCTACGGTCTGTATTCTATAGATTCTAGATTCTAGATGTATGAGAATTATTTGCGTGCAGTTCATGTTCTTGATGTGAGATCGGGCTCGGAGCCACCTCGGCATATTTTTTGAACGAAATTACTTCCAACAATCTGATCACCCATCAACTCATCTGAACTCATCACATATCAAAACATGAAAGAGGAATGGCGAATGGAGAAAAAATAGATCGGAGCAGAATAAAGTTATAAACTACAAAGGACTCGGCTCAAATTCCGCATCCTCTATTCTTTTATTCTTTATACAAAGTACACTGTGGACTGTGGACTGTGGAGTTTGGAGAAATGTAATATAAATTTGTATCGCATACTCCTGCTTTCCTCCCCTCAGGCGTAGTTTGTAGTTTGCAGTTTCTCTCTTGATTCTATTTACTTGTCCTTCTTTGTCCTTTCGTCTCCTTTTTGTTTCATTTTATTTTTACGTCATAGTTGCAAGTTGAAAGGAGGACCACTCATTTTTTGCCCAGTGGATTATTAATCCAGAATCCAGAATCCACATGAAAAATGAAAGTTGAAAATTGAAGGAAATCCGAGACATGATACGGATATGCACTTGCATAAAACACCCACACCAAAACACTTTATTATCCGCATTGGCATTTGAATTGGAATCGGAATCGGAATCAGCGTTCCGAGTTGTATGAAAAGCAGTTTATATTTTATTACGTAACATTTTACATTTCCTACACACTCCTTTGTTACATGATGTGGATTATATCTACAGAATTTTGCTAGTTTGTAGTTTGTAGTTTGTAGTTTGTAGTTCCACTTTCAATTTCACATGATGAGGAAAATGCTAACAATAGAATAAATGTAATATGAATCGTCATAAAACAAAAACAGATATAAAATCGGGAGGGACAAAAGTATTGCCCGTTTGCACACTGCATGCTGTAGAGTGTAGAAAATGTTGAGTTGGATGAAGGATAAATGTATCGAGCGGGAAAGTGAAAATCATAAATACAATTTAAGTCAAAACCATTCACGACATTCCATTTTGTGTCCATTCAGACTCTCCACTCTCCATTTTGATTGTAGATACTTTGAACGGAACGGTCCGAGTAGCGAATAGAACATAGAGAGTGGGTGTCTCCTCTTCTCTCTAGATCTTTTACGTTCACGACACTCGACACTCGATGCTCGAGACTCGACAAACAATTCAAAACTCCTCTGCTTTCCATTCCTCTCCTCAGATTCAAATAAATAAGCAAATAGTCGAGGTTCCAGCTCCAACTCACAATCAGACGATTGTAAAGACATTAAATAAATAATGCTGTAGAATCGAGAATCGGCTCCTTTTTATTCTCTCTATGGCTCTTTTTATTTGATTACATATGTGCCATAGAAAATCCAAATTGATCGATTAACAGTTATCAGCCAACAAACAAGAAGCAAAACCCGAATCGACAATCGACAGCGGGAACAATATGAAGAATTCTTATCTCCATCTGGATCTGGATCTGTGAGCTTTGTGCAGACAACAAAGTGGTACTGTCAATTGTCATTGTTCTCATGTCTAGGCTCTAGGCTCTAGAATCTAGAGTCTAGAATCTAGATAAAAATGCAGATAGAGTCAAGAGTGAAGAGTAGAGAGTAAAGAGTGAAAGAGGAGAAAGTGGAAAGAGCAAAGGGCCAATCAGGCAACAAAAGAGGACTAATAGTGAGCACTCACGGACCTACAACCTACAAAAACCAGTGCTACAAGTACAGTTCCAATCCACCCATCTGCTTCTTCTCCTCTTTTCGCCCATCGTCTATCGTCTGTCCTCTTTTTATTGTTTAAAGTGCGAGAGATAGAGACTCGAGACTCGAGACACAATGAAATTGATTGCCGGAAGACAAACAGCGGAGGAAAGTAACAATAAAAGTGTGTTTTGGTCTTTACGTGAATGCGATTGGGATTGCGATTGTGACTTTGAATGTAGAGCACATGCAAATATCCCCCCACTCTCTCCATCACACACTTACACTTACGGTTATGCTCAAATTTGCTAGAGACTAGAGACAAGAGACAATTCTGTCTATAATCTAGAATCTAGAAGAGGACATGATACGTATGTATTCTCCAATATTCTCTATCCTCTATTCTAGATTCTAGATTCTAGATTCTAGACGACACGCCATTCACTTTAGCGTACAGGGTAAAAGAGCGTGTGTGTTTGTGTGTGTACTCACCGTTATCGATTTAACATTTACCTCAATCGATTCTCATAGTCAGCCTCCAGCTAGAAGTATGCACATTACACAAACTCACACTCGGCACTAGAAACTAGACGCAAAACACATGGAAATTTCACTGCAAAGCAGAGCAGAGTTTTCAGTTCCGAATTGTAACTTTCACTCTATTCTGTAGTCGGTATCTCGGCGTCAATATCCCGACAACACACAACACACAATAGACAATAGACAACAGATAGTCAATCGGGACTCTACAAGTAAAATAAATGTACATGACATAATAAAAGAAATTCAAAGTGGAGTTTCGAGTTTCGAGTTTGGACTGAAATGGGACGAGTTGAAACTGGAAACTGGAACGAAATGAGAGGAAATGAGACAAAGAGGATAAAAGAAAGAGACTTTTAAAGGCCAAAGTGTAATTGTACTTTTATTGAAATTCAAATTCGGATTCAAATGTAGACATTAAACACTGTTCTAAGAGTCTAAGAGCCAAGAGAAATTAAAGAGTCATGAAACATGGAACATGGAGGATTTCTCGTTGAATTGGAGATTAAAAATACATGTTTTTCCCTCCTCTTTTTCCTTTTCCTTTCCCCTCATTTTCATCAACTGGGAAAAATCTTGTTAAATCCAGATCCAGATCGGGACAAACTTTGTAATAAATATGCTCGCCTTCTCTCTTTCTCATCTGGAAGGTAGATGACCTTTAAGACGTATGATTTATGGAATGCCGAGTGAAGAGTAAAAACCCCTTTATTATTTAGTATCAAGTATTGAGAATTGAGACCTGATTTAGGACAAAATGAAAACAAGTTATTGTAAGAGCAAAGTGGATGGCACTGTTTTCATAATTGATGAAATAGCTGTGAGATTATATGAAAATGACGAGGACGAGGAGGACAAAAAAAGTAAGACGTTGTTGTCATTGTCATCCGGCGATGACAGCAAAGTAGAAGAAGAAGAAGAATTCTTTCAACTTGACGAGATTCAGCGAGGGAAAGGAGAAAGTGATTCTAATCTAAGTGCATGAGGATTTCTCTTGGTTGAAACAGGAAAAACTGTGATATAAAATACACCTACAATCTACAATCTACATGCGTATTGCGTAAATGAAGCGCAGATACAAAGACGATCCTCTTCAACACACATGTACAAATATCAATACAAACACAAACACCTTCTACCATGACATGCCCTAAAGAGGAAAAACTTGGCAAAATACTGTACTTTTATTCTCCTTCTCTTCCTCAACAAATCCACACGGAACATAACAGTTAACTAACAGAGAATCAAAAGGAGAAAGAAAATCCCAGTTGATAGTTCCACCTATACAAAACATGTGTACAACGACACCAACTCTTACTCCCAATTCCGATTCCGATTCCGACTGTTGCAGTATGGCAAAACAACACGATCAGCAAAGAAAACGAGAAAAGAGAAAAGGAGCAGGGGAGTGGAAATACACATGAAGATTCAGCAGTGAATCAAGAAAAAACATAGCACAGATTTGAGAGATATGATCTATCGATTCATGTCCGCGGTTTTTCTATATTCAACGCTCCAAGTTCCAAGTTCCAAGCACAATGAGTGTAGAATGTAGAGGGAATATTTATTTCAAATATTTTATACATATAGTGCACAAGACACAAGGCACAAGGCACAAGTAGAAAGTAGAAAGTACAGTGATATATTACGTCTTTGATATTTCTCCCGACTCGAGACTCTAGACTCATACACAAGGCACAAGTGTACATATTCATGCATCCACACAACACAACACACAACACAAAAGGAACAAGGAACAATAAAATACACTAGGAATTTCACATTTCAAATGTGCAGGAACGAGTCCCAACTTTCAAATAGGATACAAACTACAAACTGCACAATATAGAGATATACAATATAGAATATAGAATACAGAGCAATAAAAAATAATAAGAGTAATATGCACAGTTGACGTTGCATCGTGTTTTTTCCAAAATCACTATATTGAATTCTCATATCCTCGCTCTCCCGATTCTGGATTCTGGATTTTGGATTGTACGCTCATGTTTTCCTTAGCTCACAAGAAAGGAGAGAATAAAGAGGAAAGAGAGAAAGGTTTTGTCAGAGCATAGAGTGTACATATGCGAATATAACAGCTCCCACGCATGCAGTATAGACTATAGGGTATAGGGTATAGAGTATAGTCATGGCGAGGTAAAAAATAATCATGTCTAAATAAATCACTGGCAACTGTCTCTCCAAGTTCATTTTAAACTTGTACAATATGCTTTCTCTCTTTTCTCTCTCTTTCTCTTTCTCTCTCTCGCTCATGTATCCATTATATAATATATGTTCCTCCTTATTTTTCTCCAGCTTCACAGATTTTCTCTGCTCCATTCCTACTGTTGTTTGTCCACAGCAGTAGGAGAAACAGATGGAAGAAAATAAATGTGCGTTACACGCACTTTTTCTTCTGGTCCATTTCATTATACTGGACCAGATCCTCAATTCTCAATTCGCAATTCCCAATTCTGGATCTTGGATTCTTGATTCTATCGTCTAAATTTGAAATTAATCATTTTTATAATAATTCTAAAAATGGAGAGCCAGCTCAAAATTCATAATCCATATTCCATATTCATGTCCTCGTGTTTCAACAGAAAAAGAGCTGTGGATGATTAATCTGCTTATAGTTTGTCCACGATACACAGAATCATTCCATTTTTCATTCGAATTGTACTGTTGCATTCATGGTTTACCTGCTCGCTTCTCCAATTTTGACCAGATATTTTAATAAGACTCTTATAAGTTGCCTTGTTTACATGAACTTGAGGTTGCGAAGAACGCCAAGCGGACGTCATTCTGTATTCAAGTTGTGGAGCAAACTGGCAGACAGCGACAGGAGAAAATAATGGAAAGTACAAAGTGAAAAACTCAAGAATTCCAGAATGTGACGTGGAAAATGGGAAGTGTCAAATTTTCTTTTTCTATTTTACTACGACTACAACTTGAAGTTAGAAACTGCAAACTCTTACTAGGAGCAAGGAGAAAGTAGAGTAAAGGGTGTGGACTTGTATGTTGTATGTCCGTAATACACAATACACAGTTGACAGTACAGAGTCATTGCAAAGTTTTAGTTGTAGTTTTAGTTTCCCACTTTTCGCACTCTCTTGTTTCTTGCTGTCAAAGGGGAGTAAAACAAGAGCCGAGGCAACAACCACAACGACTACGACTACGACAAGGAGAACATGCAATATTAATATAAAGATGCGTACACAAAACATGTACGACATACGACATACCCGATACCGGCATGTCCTCCTCTTGCCCACTGCATTTCAAGTAAAATACCCGCATCACCTATACTCATAATATATAGGACATTTGTACGGACTCCAAGCTCCAAGCTTCAGATTTCAGACCACAGTAGAAAAGTGGGAAAGTAAAAAGAGACGGAGATGGCAACTAAGAAGATAAGTATGTGTGTCATAGAACTAGACATGAACACAATTGATATGTAGTCGAGTCGAGTTGAGTTGAGTTGAGTCGAGTCGAGTACGGAGCAGAAATTGGTGGATCCAAAAGTTCATACGTAGCAAAACAAGAGATGCAAAAAGATGAAAAGCGGAAAATATGAAAAACGGAGCGAAAGAAAAGAAATACGAGTGATTGTAGATTGTGGGATCAAGATGAATCGAGATGGAGAGGCAAGTCCATTTGTACATGTTTAGACTTTTTCTACAGTCTAGAGTCTGGAATAGAAATAAATAAATGAGAGTTTGTACAGACGGGCATTTGACAGAAGAGACAAGGGCTAACGGCTCTAATTCATCTCAACTCATTTCCAGGGGAAAACAAAACAAAATCTCTGAATGGAATGGAACGGCTCAATCTGATTACCTGGTGGCAACTGACAAATTCAAATCCGAATCCCCGCTTCTCCATTTATTTACATCATTCTTGTCTACTCTCTACTCTTCACCATTTACAAAAAGAGCTGAACAGATAAAACGAGCTGATAAAATTTGGCATGTTTTGATGTTTTGGTCTACTTCCAAGTTCCAATTTCCAATAATTAATCCAAGATAAATTGATGAATTTTTTGCACAAATATCCAATACTGATATTCCCGGATGGATTTTCCACTGTAACGAGGAACGAGGGTTGCCGGCCGGCGGTATATTTAAAATTTAAAACAAAACATGGTAATATTCTAGAATCCAGAATCTAGAATCCAGAATATTGAAGTATAGAAGAGACTCATAAAACATCCAAAAAATCCCCTTGTTCTTGTTTTTGTCCCTTTGAAACACTACAAACTACAAACTACACACTGCACAAGTCGAATTTGCGAGTGATATAATTAAAATTGTTGTTCCACTCGCTTTCAACACGTCGTTATAAATAGAATATTTTGTGCTGTACACCGTGTATTGTGTATGGTGTAAAGTGCAGTTTACAGGTACAGTTTATGTAATTTAATGACAGACTTTGGGAAATGAGAGAATTCTCATAATTTTAGTGGGACAAAAGACAAGGCACTCTGGTCTCTTGTGTCTTGTCTGTCTCCATTTGTAGACATTCGAATGTCGACCTATAAAAATTCACAAGAATTATACGAGTCTCGAGTCTCGAGTCTCTAGAAAAAATAGGTCTCAACTCTCAACTGCTGAAATTAATTTTACTCCCGTCCTCGCGCTAGTCACTTTTATGACCCTGTTTGTTCTGTCCTCTCCATTCTCCACCTCTTTCTCTTTTGAACAGAATAGAATAGAGTACGGAGAACAAACGGCAGGAGAATATGGCAATTGTGTCTTCTTTTACTACTCTATTTTTTACACCATAAACCCAAGTATTTTTGCATGGGGGTAAAAAAGGGAGTAAATGGAAAACTTATTTTTCCACTTAGGCACCTTCATTTCGCAAGGCCATGAAATATTTTGAAAACACAGAAAGGCGCACAAAAATTATAAAATCCAATATTATAGCTTAAAAATTTGCTGTATATTTTTCAGAGTATTTGCGACTCTATAAAATTATTATCATTAGTTTTGATTATTGGTACGGATTTGTGTATGTAAGATGTAAAATGTAGAATGGAATGATCATTTTCTTTTGTGTGGCACATTTTTATGTAGGTAGGTAAAAATACTTATAAAACAAGGTAAAATTCAAACTAAGTAAATAAAAAGGGAAAACGGGAAAACACATTTGAATTTTAAAAAGTTAAACATCTTGTTTGATTATTGATTATTGTTCCCATGATTAATTCTCCCGAATCAGAATATAATAATAATAATAATAGTTATAAAGTTGTATAATCTATAAATAATGACGACTGAAATGAAAAAGAAAAAGGTGTTCACCTGGCAATCAAGTGCCGTAAATGAGGATCATCATCATCATCCAGATTTCTATCATCTTCTTCAGGCAAGGAGTAATCTTCGGTTTTGAGTCGTCTAGGCGGGGGGCGCGGAGGTCTTTTCCGTTTGGTCAACTTACTGGTTCTCGGAAGACTCCCAGTTTCAGGCGAGGAACAAGCGTCCGAGGTTCCCAAAAAGGAGGACTCATCAAAGCGGCACGGTCCGCTTCCTGACTGTCCCGTAGGACTGTAGATCCCATGGAATCCTATATTATATCACACCCCAACATAACATTCCCCTTTCATCAATAAATACTACACTTTTTTCCATTCTCTATACTCTGTACTCTAGGCGAGTCGAGTCATCTATCTTAACTTGGTGCTCCCAGCTCTTTCACTACATTCATCATCAGCTCTCTTTCTCCTTTCACTTTCTCTCTGTCTCCATTCTCCGTCCTCCGCTCTGTTTCTCTTTCTATAGCTGTAATAAATGTATCTTGCTCCTGATCAACTCATATCCTCTCCCTGTGGAAACTCTACAGTCTACAGTCTACTGTCTACAGCTTTTCATTTGCTCCTAACACCTTCCGATCAAACACAGGACGACTTTGATACTTGTACTTCATATCCTTCCCATTCCTCTCAAACACACACACACACAAACTCATTTATTCCTTACAACGACGACCAAAGAAACTCGTTCAATTCAACTTTCTCCTTTCTCCTTTCTCTCCTCAATACTCAATGCTCAATGCTCAATACTCAACAGATAAGTTTTGTAATGCTTCTTATGATTTCTCCACACAATGAAATGGACTAGACACTAAACACTAGAAACTAGACTTGGTGTTATCAGCTCTGAAACAATTCTCCTCCTCCTCATTCTCCTCTCACACTATAATAAATTGCCAAGGAATTCAACTGGAGCCAATAATTTCATAAATTTAATAATAAATTCATCCGATTCCCTCCCTTTTCTTTCCTCGAGTCTCGAGTCTCAAGTAATCTCGCCTCAGCTCCTTTTCTCCATTCAATTTCCAATTCCAACCGTCCTATTCCATACGCATTAATATCAATATCAACTTTTACATGAGATTAATTTTTATATTCCGCCTAGGTATTTACCCGCATTCAATTACAGTAATGCCCACAGATTCTCCACCCTACGTTTCCCCAATAAACTGCGTGGAAAGTAAAAAGTAGATGAAAGAGTTTATTCTATGCTCAATAATAGTTACAATACAGACTAGACACGCACAAAGTTTGGTGGTGAAAGCTAAATTTCATAAGGAGATGATAATGATTTTTTTGATGGTTCCTTCCCAAAAATTCTTCGAGATTCGACATTCGAGATGCTAGTGGAAACTACTACTCTTTTGGATCTGAGCTTAAGGATATGAGTGAAATAGGATTAACTTCCATAACATGAAACATTTATAATATAAAAGTATTTGGAGTGTTTGAAAAACTCTGTGGAGTGGCAGCTTCTAGCCTCTAGATTCTAGATTCCTTGTCTAACGTCCAACATCCAAGGTAAATGTACAATGTGTAATGCGTAATGTGTAATGCGTAATGTTCATCTTCATCTTGATGTGTGAAGACGCAGAATGGAGTTTTACAACGTGTATTTTACGCTTGAACATTTTTGAATTGATTCTATGGGCTTCAACATTCAGCATTCAGCATCCATCCACATATACACACATGCATCCTCACTTCACACTTTCCGACCACGTCCATGTCGACGTGGAATACAAAGCTACAGAGACGGAGGAGCTATAAAGAAAAATGGTATAAAAAATCGACAATAGATTTTGGTATTTAAATGTAAGCTGTGAGGATTGACTGCAAGTTGAAAACTAAACTCGTTAAGCTTTAAACATGTTGTAGTTTGGTAAAACTACATCACATTTTCCCTCTACTCTTCTTCATCCTCACTTTTCCCCTTCACTCTCTTTTCTCTTCTATCCACTATCCACTATCCACATCAGTACACTTTTCTACTTTCTACTTTCTACTATTAACTTAACAACGCACTCCTCCTCCAGTCCTTCTGCACTACCTACTACTAGTAAAATACACTCTGCACGGAGAATCGGGATATCTGAATTGAGAATCCTTTTCCGCTTTCCTCTCGCTTGTTTTTTCACTTTAACGGCTCCTCAACAGGGACATGGAAGGAAAGAACCAGACACACAAACAGTTCTTGGGGAAAGATAAAGACAGAGAGCAGAGACACGTTGAATGTTGAAAGTGGAGATATACAGATATAAGGCGTTTCAATCATGTTCTGACATTTGAACTTTCTCTTTCTCTTACTTTTCTTCCTCTTCTTCAGTACGTCGTACTGGAGAAATTGGCTAGAAAGTAGAAACTACGGTGAAAACTGGGAGCTGCAAGCCTTGTGTTTTCCTCCTCCTCTGTTTCTCCGTGTAAAAAGTACATATATCATCCCACATTGTGTATTGTGCATTGTGTCGTATCGACTTGAACAGTATAATATATTATGTAATATACATTTTGTACTGGATATAGTCAGAGTCAGAGTCATGTGTCATATCGGAGGACTGTATAATAATAAAATTGTTCAAGATTCAAGATATATACACACCGAAATGTATGTAGTTGTATAAATTTTGTTCAACGTTCAGTGTTCAGTGTTCATGCTTATAGAATATAATGGAACGTGTACGTTGTACGTGTTTGTGTATAAAAGAGAGAGGAGGAGAGTCTAAAAATAAAAATGTGGCAAACGACGTGTGTCCATCCCAAGATCGAGATGGAGATGAGAGGAAGAAAAGGGTAGAGAGAGAGAGAGAAATTCAGAACATAACAGCATCCGCGCACACACAATGAAAAGAATGACTTGGATCCCAGAGAGTTTTCCATTTCGCATTTTTCGGGCATTTCCTTTTCCTTTACGACAGAGACAGGAGACATGGACAATGTACACTGTACACAAATGCTCAATGCTGACTGCTGACTGCACGTGAAAGTGTGTGTACATTGTACAATTTACCAGACAAAGTTTAGCAGCAGGAGAAGAAAGACGGGGAAAAGGCTTGAAAACGGGAGAGGAAGGAGAGAAAACATGGATACAAAAGGGGGAAAGTAAAGAAGGCAACCGTCTTTGTCCTTTTTTTCTGGCATGGAATAACACAGAGTGTGCAACTTTGCCATATGTACAATAACATTACATGTTATATCTGAAAATTCACTAGATAGTCCACAACATATGCATTCTAGATTGTAGATGTAAACTAGTTCTCCAGACCAGACCATAGCAGAGCGATCACGGAGAAAGGAGAAAGAGAGCTACGACTGTAGAAGGAGCAAATGGTAAAATCCACATGGCTAAAAATATAACAAACAAGAGTATTTTGTAAGAATGTGGAGGATTGCGTACCTGGGGGATTAGTGGCGTTGTTTGGTACAGTGGCATTTCCATTGTTGTAGCACGGAAGAAGTGGAGTTAGATGGTGCGGGGAAGGGGGTCTTCCAACCCCCGGAATGGGCGGTGGGCCAATGATGGAAGACGTGGGCGAGGAAATGGCATCCGAATCGGAGGTCAGGTCAAAATCGTCATGCACCCGGTTGCCACTATACGGAGGACGGTGATGAACAATGGGACGAAAGTAGTGTTGAGACTGAGGTTGTCGGAGGAGAGTTCCACTGGCACTGAGTAAAACGCTCCCCGTACTCCCTGGCAGTGATGCTCCGTGCGGCAACCCACTCCCGCTGTTCGTCGTCGAAGGCAACTGTGATCCGGGTGACGGGGTTACGGGGTTGTTGTTCATCGGTTCTTTTCTTGGTTCAAAGTCTGCCTCGCCCATACTCTTGCACTTTCACGAGAATAATCAGAACCGGCTGAACATCCAGCCAACAGAATTGAACAACAAGAAGGACAACAAGAAGAATAACAGGAACAAGATGAGGATGATGATGATGAATTAAAATTAGTAGTAGTACAAGATGACACAGATGAACAGGGTGAAGAAAATGACCCAGGTGAAGCAGTAGCTGTAGATGAGTTGACTTGGATTGTAGAAATTTCAACTAAGCAGTCCATCCAGCCATATTCATCAATATGATTAACTGCAGGCTTCCAGATTTCTCTTTCACGTCTCACCTGCATTTCATGTACAATCATCTCCCGTCTTCACAATGACCATTTAACCATATTTCATTTTTATCATCATTTATCAGCCTCATGCTCCCATGCACTTTCACTTTTATCATCATTTATCCTTTACATTTTAGATTCATAATTTTAATTATATTATTATTTATTATGCATATATTATTTCCTCCGCTTCCAAATTCCAAATGATAAGATGCGAGTTTTATTGGAGCGCTGTAAAAATTATTCGCACCTATGCTAAGCAACATTTCGTAGAATATTTATGCTATGTGAATAGTAAATACAGACCGAGCGCACAATTCAACATATTGAACCACAAAGAAACATGCTGCACATGTTAAATCCTGTGTTGTTGATGCATATTTTTTGTCTCGATTCTCGATATCACATGTAAAATCTACATATTTATATTTATAGTTTACATTCTTTTACTCTGTGATTCCTCGAGGGTATCTGCTTCCTCTATTTCTTGCTTTTCTTTTGCAGCTTGTTCCTCTTTTAACCAACATTTTATTACATCATGATAAATGATGCCGAGAAAAAAACAAACTCCCCGACCAAGCATGCGTCCTCTCATTTGTAACCGACAAGTGCATCGGCATCAGCATCGGCTCCAGCACCATCCACAATCCTGTAGATTGTAAATGGAAACAAGTTTCGCCGACGCGAGAGAAAACCCATACAGCATACACCGTACACCGTACACACTTATTTTTCACCAGCAACTCTCAGCTCAGCTCATGGGTACACATTTACAAATGGCCAAACTACTCACATAAAATTGAAACATCCTCCGTTTTCTCCCATGTTCATTCTACATCCTCCTCTTTAAAACTATACCCTTTCAAACCTCTACACTCTAGACTCTACACTCTACACTTTGCATTCTACTCTCTAGACTATAGACTCTAGACTCTACAATTTACAACGACTTTTCTCCTTTCCCCTTTGAAACAACCAACTTTGTCTCCCTTTCTCATCTCCAACATACACTACATGCACCAGATTCTGCTTTCTCTCAACTTTTTTCCTTTTAAGCTCCATTCTAAAATCTAGAATCTAGATTCTGGATTCTAGATTCTAGACTTAGAAATATGGTCACAGCCTATGGAATTTTTAAAAAATTCCAAAGCTCTTTACTCGTCAACCTTTTTGCTTAATAGTCCAAATTCCAAACCAATTTTTGCAATACTCAATGCTCAATACACAATACAGAAACACAATTGTAAAATCCAAATCCAGTCTGATTCCGGATTCTGGATTCCATACAAATTGCAAGAGTCTGTAATATATTCTGTGCACGACTAGAATCCAGAATCCGGAATCCGGAATCAATACAATTCCTTAGACATAATACACTGGAACAACTAAATTTGAGAGATCAAAAGAAGATTGAGTCCGAGCAACACCAACACTAACACTAACATTTGCTATTTATTCTATTCTATTTTACAGTACTCCATCTAAAATAATAAAATAAAACAACAGATTTTCCTTCCTTCTTTTTCTTCTTTTGGAAAATAAGAGGAAAGGTAATTTGTAATCCATATCACAGGCATTTGTTGTTTGTTCCTCTTTGAGTCTTTGGATATTGGATATTTATAGTATGTGTATGGTGGGTGGTGGGTGGTGGGTGGGGAATTGTGTATAGGAGGTAGGTCAGCAGTTGGGCATAAGTAATGCAAGGTAAAGAATAATAAAGTAAATCTTGCCTGACATTTGTTTAACGATTGGAGAAAAGAAAGACAAAGTGGAGGAACCGAGATTTACAAATTGGACGCCAGGTTCCCGTAAATCAGACCATTCAATGATTCATGAACGGACTTTCCCTACTTTTCCTACTTTTCCTACTTTTACTCACCCCAAGGTAATCTTACGCCTTTTTCCTCTCTCTCTTCTCCACTATCTATTTTTATTCCTATTCTTTTCACTCCTTCTACTTCCACCTCTTTCATCTTCATCTCCTTCACAACTCCAGCCTTCTCTCCCTAACAACTAAGAACGTTTAGTATCCCTGGATTTTATTTTATTTTCTTTGGAAAATTTCAACCTTCTCCTTCCTCCTCCTCTTTTTTTATCATGAATTATAACTTTTCTCTTTACGACCTCCCGTGATCACTGATCACTCTGCCCATAAAAACCAGTTTGACATTTGACATTGCTTATTTTAATAACGTATCCTTGGCTCTGACAAGTTTCTTTCGTCCAGCACAAGTTATTTAGTGAGTTTAATATTTTATTATTCAATGCTCAATGGTCAATGTCTTTTTCAGACAGTTATTTCACATTCTCTTACTATATTTTCCCCTGTTTTGTTAGACTTTAGACTTGAGTCTTGAGACGGATGGATTGTCAAATAAACAAAGTTATTGCTTTCATCCGAGAAGGGTCTCTTTTAGGAATGGAGAAAGTTGGTCTGATTTAAACATGCAAATTGTTGGATAGATAAGGAATGTCGGAATCGGAATCGGAATTTAGCAACTTGTTATAGTAAATTGGAAGCAAGGAGTGAAATTCAGCAAGAGATTTAAAATCAGGACACAGGTGAAGAGTCGGCTTTTTGGTGGCTTTAGAAATCAAACCTTTTGGAGATTCCAGATTCCAGAAAATAGGATCCGGGGGCGACTTCTCTTTACTCTTTCAGTTCAGTTTAGTTTAGTTGAGTTGGGTTGAGAGTTGAGACTCTGGCAGAGACAGAGACAGTCACGTGTAAAAGTGCTTAGTACTTTTGAAAAGACAAGACAAGACGAAAGGAGACTGGAGACCCAACTAATGTAAAGTAAAGTAACAGGAGAGGAACCCAAAACCCAAGCTCCGGTCCTCTTCTTTCTTCCGCTACTATTATCTCTGCTCTCTACAAAATACTACCGCCATTACTATTGCTGTACTATTTCTTCTCCTTCTTTATTCTACTACAAGTCTGCTTTTCTTCAGTCTCGAGTCTCCAGTCTCGAGTCTCCGGTTGAAAGTCCACGTACACAATTACACTGCTTTTCTCTTCTTCTCTGCTCTCTGTGCGGTTCTAGTTCTGGTTCTAGCTCTCGTTGTAGTGAAAGAGGAGGAGGAAGAGTACTAGGTCTGATAGTAACTTTACGCTGTACAATGTAACATGTAACTGGTTCCTACACACTTATGAATACAGTTTAAGAAATAGAACCAAACCAAGGCGGACAGAAGAGAGAAAGAGAGAAAGGGAAAGAATGAAAGGAGAAAGAACTTTTATGCATTCTCTCCCTTCTTTCTTTCATTCTCTCTGTCTGCTCAACAATTTTGATATTCAAAGCACGAAGATAGTACGAGATCTGAAAGTCGATCTACAATCTAGAGTCTCGACTCTCCAGTCTCCAGTTTCTAGTCTAAAGTCTCGAGTCTGGAACAGAACAGGACAAGCCAAACCAAACCAAACCAGCAGAAGAAGAAGAAAGTAGAGAGTAGCATGGCATGGCCATAGTTTGGTGCATTCTCTTTTAAAAGCAATTCGAGGGTATACCTCGAAACTCTTTTCATTCGTGAGAACTCTTTTCAAGAAAATAGGATGATGCTTTCTTCTCCTCCTCCTCCTTTTTCTTCTTGTATAATGTATACCACTACTACTTATTTTTCTCCTACTCCTTTTCCCCATCGTCTTGTTCATTCTCCACTCTCTTCATCTGCACGAGCAAGAGCAGGAGCAAGAGGAGGACGGGATTAGATTCGACTATTTGTACCGTCTTATGTCCGAAACTGTTTGCATGATCACCGAGTGATCCAACAGACTTTATGTTAAAGTATTTTGCATTTCTCCCACTAAACAGCCATCCAGCCAACATATATTATAGAGTACACCATACACCATACAGAATACAGACCTCTTGAATCAAGTGCAGATAATGTAAGGTTCTTGAACGAGGGAGGATTATTTACTAGCTTTTTGTTCAACCTTCTTTCCCTTTTTCTACTTTCCTCTGTGCGGAAGATACATAATGCATAATACCGTACACAATACACAGACAGAGTATAAAAGTAGACGTAGAATCTAGAATCTCGAATCTCGAGATGGAGATCCATACTTGACCACATATTCAAACAAACTGTATTATGTATTATGTATTACTCTCCCATCTTACATTACACGTTGTACACAAGAAGAAAGGGAATACGTATAAACAGAGAGGAGAAGAAGACATGCTGTAGATTGTAGATTGTAGGTTGTTCATATGCATAACATTCAACATTCAACTCCACCGAGTCCTTTATGTCTCCTTTTGTATGTATACTGGAAGGCTGGAAGGCTGGAGAAATTACATATTGCGGCATTTTTTCCTCCAGCATGCATAAGTAGATCAAGTTTTATTTACTACTCCACTCAATACTCGACATTCTACATTCCACATTCTACATTCCAAACTCCAAATTCTAAATATACTTTCCATTTTACACAAAGAAATCCTTTGTACCTTTTTCCTTCTTCCTTTTTCCTACCTCATCCGCTCCCGCTTCTAGTTTCTAGTTGGATAAAAATATCACAAAGTTCAAGTCACAATAACAATAAAAAAGGAGCAAGACTCGAGACACTCTGTACAAAAATAATAAACAAGTCCTTTTAAACTCTACTCCTTGTTCCTTGTTAAATCCATCAGATTCAAGATTAGAAATAACAACAAAGGACAAAGGACAAGCCACAAAGTACGTGAAAAAACCCAGGTCCAATTTGATCTTTTTAAAATAGTTTTTGTACTTGTGAATTGAGGATTGAGGATCATGGTATTTTTCTGGTATCGTCGTCAAAGAAGTGTCATTATTATTCCGAGTTGTTTTCCCAGTTTACGTTAGAATGTTCAATGTAGAAGAATAGCTTGAGAAATATGCATAATGCTCATTGTACATTGTAACTGGGACTGGGAGAGAGAGGCTGAAAAGGAGCAGACTGAATAAAGAGAATCTCTATTACACCTTGACATAAGGACTCGAGTGAGACTCGACTCACTTGGATACTTTTATCTACTTTCTCTGACCTCACTTCTCGCTCCTCGCTCCCAACTATTTTCATAGGTATTCCACATAACTTTCTTTGCATTCTCCACTTCTCTCCAGTCTCCAGTCTCGAATCTCCAGTTAGTTCATTATTTACCCAAGCTGCGTCTGCTCTAATGGACTTTTGTCGGTATTAAATGCATATTAAAAAGTTTTCCTAGAGTCTGCAAGAGAATGAGAGAGAGAGAGAGAAGATTCATCCTGCCCAAGAATCATATTCCCCTCTAACATCTACAATCTACATGAGAATACATGAGAATACATGAGAACGCATAAATAAAGCAAACTAAAATTTCCTCTCCACTTTCTCCACTCTCTACATTCGAGACTCTAGACTCTAGACTTTGAGACTTTACTCTGGAATCTGGAATATCGAATCCACCTCGCACAACTAAATTCTACATTATAATCTGTCAGCAAAAGTAATCATGGTTTTGGGAACACAACACTTTAGTTCATCCGTCTACCTGAAAGTTGAAACCTCAAGCTTCCCGTTTTTTACCTATACACAATTTGAAATTTGAAAAAATCCAAAAAGCCAACCACCATTATAATTATCTTTCGCTCTTCTTATTTTTACACCCGCGAATCTGGAATCTGGAATTTAAATTTTATAAATTCAATCAAACATTGTAAAAATAATAAAGTGGTTTGTATTTTATAAAAGTAAATACAAGGTGCTATTTATGGTTTATGTGATACCTTTTAGAGACAAAGTTGTACAATTTTACTACAGTGAAAATAAAATGGAAAAAGACTGTGAAAATAAAAAGTGTCGAGTGAATGCGGATTGTGTATTATTTAATGGAGAAATTCCGTGTACTAGCTCAAGCTATGAGCTAGGTTTACAATTTACAATAATTAAAAAGGATGTGGAACAAAGCGAGTTGTATGTTGCCTGTGAATTTTATACAGTGTAAAGTACAACTTGAGAGTACATGTAACAAATAACAAGTAAAAACACTACTGTCTAGAGTCTAGAGTCTAGAGTGTGGACTCAACTCAATACAATACTTGTGACAATTTCACAATGTGGAGCAGCTGTGACCAGAAACCAGAAGAAATGGACAATGAAAAAGCGAAACACACTATACAAAATATTTACAAATATGACATTTCATGTAACAAAACGGAAACCAAAACGTGTGCGGTGTGTACATTTTATACTGCACACCCGATGAGAGAGAGTTGCATGGAAAACGCTCGTTGTGCGTACAAGTACAATATGTTGTACTGTTTTACATGTATACTTGGTCGTTGCGGGAGTATATTCGTATACCGCTGAGTGTATTATTAGTTATTATTTTATAGACTGTAGTCCGTACTTTTACTTTTTACTACTAATTTATATCATATATAGAAAACGGATGTAAATAGTTGAGAACATATCAAGTGTAAAAATAGCAAATCAAATTATGTGATGTAGCTTTTCTATTATATTATATTTCATATTCAAGTAAAAGTGTTCCGTGTTCACTTTTACTTTTACTTTTACCTTTAGTTCACGCTCGAACCATATCTATGCAAATCAAGTCGTTATTTTCACAATTCAAACCAAAAAAGAGTGTGGAAACATTTGTCGCTGTCGTTTTCGTTTTCTTTTGTTTTACTTGGGCTTTTGCTTTGAAAATCGACAACGAGGACAAAACATGGTAAAACTTTATGGCACAATATCATACCGAGTTTTTGTTGTATGGAAATGGAATATACAATGTAAAACAGCAAACAAATTGCATGTTGTAAATTGTAAACAGATAAAAAAAATTGCGCTTTCAGTTTATTTGTGTGCTTTTTTGCTTCTCTTTTTTAATCAAGTTTTCTAGTTAGATTCCTGAATTTCTTGATGTTGTTAAAATTTGTATTTGTAATAATTAGTCAATTATTCAAAATTAGTCATTCCACAGATGACTTTTAATTTAATTTAGATTAAAAACACTGCTGAAAGATTATTATTGAAAACATAAATTATTATTATTATTATTATTCTGCAAAATAAAATCAATATCAACCTCGCGCTTAAAAGGACGGAAATTTGCGGATAGAAAATAGAAACCATTTAAAAATGATAAAAAAAACAGAAAAAAGTATCACTTACTTTAGTGTCCTTACACATGATGAATTTCTCACGATACTAAAAACTAATAAAAGTTCAGTCGTTGATTTAATTTTGTACGTCAGTCTTGTCAAGTATTTAGCTGCTTTTCCTCCTCCTAATTTTTGGAATGATCAAAACCTGTGAATCAAAAAAACAATAATAATAATTAATAACACGGTAAAATATTACTAAAATTAATTTTACAGCATTTCTTTGTTACTTAAAAATTACACACCTGTAAATTATTTCTAGTTAATTATTGGGAATGGGGGTTGAGCATTTTTCATAGATGTCTTTGAATTGACAAAGAAAATCTCTACAACAAAATTATAGTAAATCAGGAGGTTAAAGTACAGTGAATATTACACAAGTAATTCCGTAATGTTATAATTTAACATGTATTGCATAGCTCATACTTTGGTAGATTGGCTCATAGTTGATAGATTTTTTTATGTTATTGTTTTGCACAGAATGGAATAGGACATTTCATATGAACTGTGAAATGTGGGAGTTGTGTGCTCAATGCTCAATGCTCAATACAGCTTTTAAATTAAAGCAAGGATGCCTATCTATATAAAATTTGGATATGTCTGACGGGAAAGATTGGCATAAGTGGAAAGTTGGATGGTGGGTAGAGCCATCTAACTCGATAATATATAATATAACGGTAATATAAGGGACTATGAGTATGAGTATGACTGTAGTTGTTGGCTGGTGAAAGTCGTCTTGAGTTTGGCTAACTTTAGCAGAGCTACGGGTTAAGCTTTAAGCTGCTGTGTTGGAAGGGGGAAATTCTTTTCATCCATATCAAGTGAAGTGAGCATCTACAATCTACGGCCATCATATCTATTGAGATAATAACCATACATAGCCATTATTACTATCTCGCACAGAGACGGAGAAGAGCCTGCTAGTTGCTGTAGTATCTATCTGCTCGGTGTGTGCAGTGTTCAATGTTCAGAGAGAAAGAGAGAGCGGAGAAAGGAGTCATGAGGAACATCAACAAGGAAAGAAGAGAAAGATAGTCATGAGGATAGTACTGGAGAAGAGAGAGGGAGGCGACAGGACATGGAGCAATGTACACAGAAAATGGAGGATAGTATGGAGGTAGAACAGAGAGGATTAGGATGGCAAAGCTTGCTGTCATATAATCTGGCAAAGACCTAAATAAATAAACCTCGTCCTTTGGAACAATAAAAGGTCTAGCCCCTCGCTGATAAACGAGCAACGAGCAACGAACCGCTCTCGGCTCCAAACTCCAACCTCCAAACGCCACGCTCACCCGTACACCGTACACCGTACACGCACGTTTTTCGACCTGGATCTAGATCTGTGGAGCTAGAGTCTGGCTGGAGCTGAAGCTGGATTCTCTCTACCTCATAATCGTTGCGGATTAAACCCAAAAACTTTCCTCTTCTTTTCATTTCCTATCCTTTATAATGATCTCCTTCAACACACAAACGCAGTCCAATTCATACAGAGAAACACAAGACACAAGACACAAGACAGACAGACTTTTCTCCTCCATCCTTTCTTTTTTTTTCCTTCTTTCTTCTTCCTCCTCTTGACTCATTCATAAATTCACAAAAATTCTTTTCATTAGATCTCTCATACTTTCTCTACTTTCTCCCGAGTTCTCCAGTTCTCCACTTCTCATCACAGTCAACGTATCATCCATCTAAATTTCTCTCCACTACCCATTGATATTAACAACATGAAATCCTCCTATTTCCTTTATGCCTTTATATCATGACTACTCCATTCTCTTCTCTTCCATTCTGCTCCATTGTATTATTCAACAACGTAGTCGGAATACTAAAATACTAAAATATTATGACGACTCCGACTCCGATATCTCGGCTATAAACATCTTGTTCTTCTTTCCTCTTCTCCACAACTACAAACTACACAACTACAGAACATGGAGACTGGAGAATGGAGAATGGAAAACAAGTACTCCAAAATGCCTGAATTTTTCAGACAAACCCACTCATTTACGTATACAAACTTGATGCACGAATACGAACATACTCGTTGACTTTGCATAGAAAATGTGCCTAATGCCAACACTAGCAACTAGCAACTAGAATTCTTATTACTACTTGCAGTTTCTCTTGTGTTATTTCCTCTGAGTTATTATTATTATTATGTATTCTGGTAAAAGGTCCGGACCGTTTCTCATAAAATAACTTGTTGTTGTTTTTGTTGTTGATCCACTCTTAACCATAAAAATAAAAATGAATAAACAATAAAACTCTTGAGTCTTGAGACTTGAGGATTGAGTCTAGTAGCTGTGTATTTACATTTATTTGTGTAGTTTTGTCAAAATTATATAATATTGTGTAAATTATACATTTCTCTCATTCCTAGAATCTAGAATCTAGAATCTAGAATTTTATATTAAATAAACTGGATTCAGAAGACTTTCCTTATTTCCATCTTTTTCTCTCTCTTTATTATTTGTTTCATTTCAATTTACAATTTCAATGTAGATGATATTTTTTCAAATTAACTTGCCTTCTTATTCGAAATTCGAATATCCGATTTTTATTTCTCTTTTTTCTGGTAGAAATAATGTTAATAATTTAGGAATTGTGAATTTATTGATCTGCAAACTTTGGTTGCTCATTATTTATTTTTTTCATTACAATGTTATATTATTATTTTTACATTTGTGTTAGCCATAAAAAATGTGCACTTTTTATATTATTATGTTATTTATTTTTGCTGCGGAGTAGAGAATACAGAATACAGAGATGATCAAGTTTTATGATGAGGATTCTATCACTTTTTCAAGCTGAAAAGTTTACGTCATCCCACTTTAGTGGATTTTCTGTTTCCTGTTTTGCACGAGATTCCAGATAAGAGATACGAGATACGAGACAAATCTTGACACTGCAATCTGCAATGCTTGTTTATTGAGAAAACTTTTGTGGAAAAAGCACACAAGTTTAGAAAAAGGGAAAGAGAACCGAGAGATTGACACCGAGACAAGGACAAAGGAACATTGTGAATTGTCAACTTTTAATGAGCTTCCACATTCTACATTCTAGATTCTACATTCTAGATTCTATAAATTCTGGATTCTGGATTGTGGATTGTCACCATTTTTCTTTTTTTTCTAAAGGTTGTCATTGATTTCATAAGAAAAAAGATAAAAGATAAACTATCGTAGTCACACAACGTCTAGAATTTAGAATGTGTGAGTGAATTGATTAATTTATCAACTAATTATCTGAGTTATGTATCAAATCCTGGTTTCGTGTTCACTCTTGCCTGAAAAGTTGCAATTAATAAAAGTCTGTGTGTACAAATATAGGGAGCATTGTGTGCATTTGCTGTTTCTTTACCGTTCACCGTTCACGTGTAAAATCAATTTATGCGGTTACAATGGCGACAAATAATAACGGAGGGGACAACACACACAAGCACAATACGCATGTAGGTTAGACTGTATATTGTATAGAGTGTAGAATCCAGAACAGACAGGCTTGATATAGAATAAAGAATGGAGTGTGTAGTTTTGACTAGAGTCTCGAGTCTCGAGTCTCGAGTCGACTTTTTTCCGTGAGTATTATTATTACGATTCAGTAAACATGAAATGAAGTTTTTTTACGTAGTTGGTAGATCTCTTCGCCGCACGACATGGAGCTCTAGCGGGTTCGGTTTGGTTTGGTTTGGCTGATCAGATAAATTAAGAAAAGCTACACGGTATGCCTATTTCACTCTTTCACTTTCTGTTTGCCGGAAAAGCTTGGAAGCTTGGAGGTGGAAGTTGGGTAAACTTTTAATTCCTTCCTTTTACTACCTCTTTGTCTCTTGCTATACGAATATAAAAAGACGGGAAACCCACCGACAGGAAAGTAAGACAAAACCAAAAGATGGAAAAGAAATAGACAAGTCTTCAAGTCTAGAAGGAAGAGAAAGGGAATAAAAAATAAAAGAACCAAGAGGAAAAACTAACTTTTTATTATACTTCCATCCCACATTCCACATTCACTTTAATTTACATAAGTGACTTTGCAAATCTGAATTTTGAATCTAGAATCTTGACATTTTCACGCATCAACATGTTAAATTGATTCCAAAAACTCATTTGTGAGAGGAGAAAAAATAAAAAAACTTGAGAAATCTGTCACATTTTTTAATTACAAATTACAGCGCTGGATAAAAAGTCAAAGTCAAAGTCAAAGATCAACAATCTGTTCTTAATTTTCTCTAGTTGACAAAATATTTAGAATTTTGATACTTTTTTATCCTCGAGTTGAAGTTACAATCTGTTTGAACATTTTCCTACAAAAGTGGATTTCGAAAGTCGAATATTTCTTCAACTGTACACATTTTATTCTGAAAATATAAAAAAATAAAGTATAAAGCATACTGTACAATGTGTAATGGACAGTGGGCAGTGGGCAGTAGCATTTCTCCATTCTCTATTCTACACAAAAGAGTTGGCTTTTCGATATTTCGATAGAAAATCCTGTCAGGACATTATGAGCCACCCAAAATCCGTTGATCACATTTAATCGATGAAAAGTCAGCTGTGTAACCTTTCCCGTTTCTACACAACTACAAGAAAAAGAGGAGGAAAACCCGGGCAGAGATGAGGAGAAAGAGGATGAAAAAATGGCAACAAAGACAAAGATGAAGAAGACACCGTTGAGCATTGAGCATTGAGCAGAATGTGGACTCGAGACTCAACACTCAATAACCTGGAAGACAAGCCCGTTGGAAAAAAAGGACGTTGTCAATTTATATATAAGGGAAAAGAGAGAGATATGCCTCGTATATATATCGTAATACCATATTACATGTATGTGTCAAAGAAAGTATAGAGAATATAAAAAACACTTGGTTATTTTTCTTCTTGTTCTTGCTTTTCCTTTTGTCCGCAGATGAGTTTACGGTTGACGCGGTGGAAAGTATTAAGAGGATAGAAAAAAGGCCGGGACAAACACAAAGATGGAGAAGAGATCTGTCCAATAGTACAGATACACAGTGTTGGCTTGTGGTCTAGTTGCTTAAACCTATACACTATACACTTGTAAACTCTTTTCTCTTCCTCGTGCTACAACCGAACACGGACTTTCTCCAACATTGCATCCGGTTAATTTGATGATATGTTGCTCACCGCCTACTTTTGCTCCATACTCCAAACAAACATGCCCACACCATTTTTTCTACACAATATCATACCAGATACCAGACTTATCTATGTGCATCAAGTATAAAAATACACATCGATATCTTTATGTGCATACAAATTCCTGTGTTGTGGAATGTAGATTGTGGATTGTGGATAAAATAAATTACATAATATTAGACAATTCAGAAAATTCTTGATGAAAAAGTACATGTATTATTTTTGTACATAAATTCACGCTATAGCTGCGTACAAAAATTGAACAATTTTGTGTAAAAAGTATAACAATACAAGTACATATTATTATGTATCCTACATCTTCCTCAAACAAACTCCATTACTGTTTTCCTTTTACTTGTCCTTGTATTGACTACTAGAATACTTTACTCTCGTTTGTGTATTGTGTACTTTTAAAAGAAACTCATCATGTTGGCCACATTTATATGAGTATAGCTGGTGACTGATGACTGGTGAATTGTGAACTTCACAATGTTCCGCTGTCTACTCTCTACTTTCTGCCGTTTTATTTTATGAATAGACGTGATAGTTATTATTATTATTATTATTCTCCATTCTCATTACAAACCATTATCATCCGAGTAGGAAGTAGAAAGATAATATTTGGTTCCCGTGTTCCCGTGTTCCCACATGTTTATGGAAATTGGAAAGGGTATAATGAAGATAATGATAATGATGGTGCTGTCAATAGGAGTGTACATAATATATTACACATTAGACATTAGACAGTAATACATCAAAGCGGCGATGGCTCTTAACTCTTAACTATCTCAAGTCTCAAACCCCAAAATTGGGCATATTATCTACATTCCACATACGATGCATCACATATCATATCTACACACGATACACGACTGCATATTATTTAATATCTAAAACCTAGAATCTAGAATTCACGTTAATGTAAAAAAAGTGAACCTTTTTATCGTCAAATTATTTATAATGGTTTCCTCCATAATACACGAACCGCAAAAAACTATACAAAACTGTGTATAAAGAGGAAAGTGGAGACGATAAGGAAATAAATAAGAGGGTAAATGAAGAAATGAAGAAAGCTATTTTTATTCACAATTCACCGTGTACAGCGAACAGTGTATAAAAATACCTAGTGGAAATTTAGGATGCTATTCAATGAAAATTTCTTTCTCTAGATTCTCGACTCTAGACTCTAAAAGCAGAATGTATAGCACAAGTTCGCCCGCCCGCCCGCTTTCCACATTCCACAACTTTGACTGGAGCTGAAAAAATCCACACGCAGAAAGAATTCCAAAGTATTCGCGAAACAGTAAATTACAGAGTCCATTGTGTAGCATGTGTGAAAGTTGAGCATTGAGCAGGAGTTGCAGTTTCGAGGTAGTTTAACTTCCGGTTGAGAAAGGATCCCGATTCTACATTCTAGAGTCTAGAGTCCCGGACATTGTGTACATACTACATTCTACATTCTAGAATCTAGATTCAGCCGTATATTCAATATTAAGCATTGTACACAATCGGCTCTGTTATGAATTGTGTGTGCGTAGCCTTTTTTTCTATTGATATGTAATGAAAATAGTGTAAATCGGAATTTAGCATTCAGCAGTCAAAGTTGAGCAAGGAGAATTGGAGAATTGGCCGATTTTAACTTGACTAGACTCCAGACTCTGTATTCTAGACTAAATGCTCAACTTGAGTCTCTATAGTCAATACTATAAGTTGGGCTTCAAGTCAGAAAATTATACATATGACATGTGAGAAGCGGGGGAAAGGGAGCGGAAAGGTAGAAATACGTACACAGCACAACACCAACACTGCCAGAGTGATAAAAGTATAGGAGTAGAAAGTAGAAAGTAGAAAGTAGGAATGGAAGGAGAAATAGTTGTGGCCTAAAAAATGTTTGTATGCGCGCATACATCCATTATCCACAGAGAAACTACAACATAAAAGTCATGTGTGTGTTGTGTGTTGTTGTACTTGTGCTTGATGCTGAACTAAAAGGGTTGTACGTAATAAGATTGGTATTAATACGATTCTACATGTAGACATCCAGACATCTATAGGCGTCCATGATACACATTTCCATGTATTTTTCCTATCCTGGCACTTGTACTTCTCAACACTCGCTTTCTCCTCCTCTCCGCTCACCAATGTGATTCCCTTATAAAGTATAAAGTATAAAGCAATAAGCCGGCTGACGTCATTGAATCCATCCATCTCTAATCTTTCTCTTTCTCTCCGCTTCTCCTGGCATCTTCGCTCCCTGAATCCGAATCCGAATCTTGAATCTACCTACCGTGCCAACGACTTTTCTCTCCTCTCAGTTCTACGGTTCTCACTCCGTCTCTCATTCACTCGCTAACTCGCCCTCTTTCCCTTTCTCTCTCTCTCTCTCTAGTTGGCTTTACTTTCTCCTCCTCACGTTTTCACTATGTGAGAACCGAAACCGACTTTCTACTCCAACATTCTTGACTCTACACTCTACTCTATACATTCTACATGCTACCTTATGCACAAGGAGACCATTGAACAGAGAAGACTGAACACTGAACACTGAACAGAGGCATAAAGTGTATTATATTTTATATAGATTATAGCTATGTATTATCCAACATAAATTATATATGATAATACCAAACTCGGATATCATTTTCTTGGCCCTTTATATTATATTCTATAGTCTCTATTCTCTACATTCCACACAGCAACTATAGACTACAGATGTTATAGCAGACGTAATAAACGTGTATAATATATAATACACCAACCAACCAGTCAGCCAACCAACCACCGAGCAAATACCAAATACCGAATACCGGTATGCACTCGAGACTCGAGATACAAGACATAGACACTAGATACTAGACGCACACTCACATTTTCACTACAGTATAGTAAAATTCTTTACGGCTACGCTTTCTTTCTCTCTTTCTTTCCTTCCTTCTTTCTCTCTTTCTCCTTTTCTCTCGATCACTCGATTTCATCCCGACAAAATATCTTGAGTGGAAAATTTTACAACCTTGAAATTTTTAAGACTCAAAAATTTGACTTGAGGCTATGAAAAGGATGAAAGCTTTTACTGATTGCTACCCAAAAAATTACATGAAGCGTAAAGCGTAAGAAACCGACTTAGTTAAAGTGAGGGAGTGCGAGGAGAGAGGAGACAAATATAGATGTATTTCGATTTCTGTATCAGTCAGTATTCAGTAGTCAGAGGATATATAATGAACACCCTGTACATTAGATTCTACACTCTAGGTTCTAGATTCTAGATTCTGCCTGGTTTAACATTCCGCTTCATCAAATTTTAAATAATTTACAAGATCTATCTATTTGATAGCATTGTGCCGGGTGCCTTGTGCCGCATATAATATTTTAACAATTTGATGGTGAGATACTCAAGACTCAAAGCTCAAGACCCAAGACCCAAGACGGAATGAACATTGATATTTTGTATAGCATTATGCAATATGCACTATTACTTCCTCTAGTTTTTGAAAGCAAACTCAAACTCCCAAATTATACATGAGCAGACAGATAGCAAAGAACGTCCTGCTTTTCCTTCCGAGTTTTGAGTTTTCATGTCTAAATTTTCTATTCCGCCATCTGATCTGATGATACTCGAATCTCGAAGCTCGAAGCTCGAATCAGTGACCTCAAAATCAATCTTTATATTTGTTACAGTGCGAAACTTCGAGCTAGAGGTGGGAAAACAAAGTTCAGGGCTTTTCACAAAAGAAATGTACGTTTATTCCAAGGAAAAGGAAATTATTGATAAATGATTTCGACTTTATTCATAATGAGATTGGAAATTGGAGTGGGTTTTTTTGTATCAGTCTCAATGCTCAATTCTCAATTCTCAATAGACAAAAATATACAATGTATTTTTTCCCTCCTTATTCAAGCTTGATACTTTTATGATTTGCAAAAACTTGAATCTGCTCTCATTCTTGTCTTTATTTGTTCAAGTCTCAAGTCTCAAGTCTCAAGATCAATATAAATGAATGTATAATACCTGCATCCCTATTCATGTGGAAAATATAGAGTAATATATCTTTGCGTAATATAATATATTATTATTATTATTATTATGTGCTATGAAATAGAGGTAAAATTGAAAAAGCAATTTAGCCATCCCGATGCCGATAGTTTACATATGAACAGAGAACACTGAACACTGAGCAGTGGAAACAAAGTGGAGCACATGAGATGAGTCCGGAAATAAGAAGGAAAGGATTTACGAGGCCTTGCATTTTACGGAAACCTATCAAATTACCTACGCAAGTACACAAATCTCTGGGGCTCTGCAGAATTCTTCTCTTCATACTCCGTTCCATTCTCCATTCTACATTCGCCATACTCCATACACCGTATCAGCTCAACTCAGAAGCAGAACGGAAAGGTGAAATAAGTACTTGTATAATAAGTACTTTATCTCCAATAGTTTATTCTTCAATTCGCCTACACTCTACACTCTACACATAAAACTTTATTGAAGTTTCCAACGCCCAGAACTCAGAACTAAGAGAGCTGAGAATAAGCAAAGACGATCCAAAATGAAAGAAAGCAATAGAAAATAGAATGGGAACGAGAATGAGACCGAGAAAGAGATAGTCCGAATGAGAGAGGTAGACGAACACTAACAACTAACAAGAATAGAACATGGAGCATGGAAGAAATGGCAAACTCAACAAAAAAAAACATGCATAGCCATAAAATGGGATAAAAAAGGTTCTAGTATTATTACAAATAATAGTAATATCTGTGTTTATATAAGAAAAATCGGATTGAACCGAGACGGTTAGATCGTAGATCGCTCATAAACCTTTTCATGTATTATGCCTGGATAAACTCAAACAAGCCTTAAATTTCCCAACTAATCATTTTCTCCTCCATTCCGCGCTTTGTCTATCCTCAATCCTCATCCTCATATTCTTTAAATATCCTGGCTTTCCTCTGCACTATGCACATCTATTAAGAAGATGAACCGTCTTAAAGGATTAAATTATCATTGTGAAAAGACTTGAGCTCCCATTTCCCATTACATTAAACATCCGTCCTCAATTCTCAATCCTCAATTCACACTATATCACACGCTTTCTGATTGCTTTTACAATTTACACTTTACACTTTACACGCAGCATTTCCTCTTCAATAAAAACAACGATAAACCTTTGTGAACCAAAACAAAAAAATCTTATCCACATCCACAACTTTTCAATTAAGAAATTGAACTTGCACAAATTAGTCTATAAAATAATAAAATATAAAATAGACAGTGAACACTTTGTCATCTTTTAAATTTACACTACGCATTTTTCTGTTTTATTCATATTATATTATATTATTACACACTACAATTATTGGGAGGAGAAAAGAATAGAAAATGTGGAAAATGAGACAGGAAAAAATTGTCAAACCCTTTGATATCGATTTCTTGATATTATGGAAAGGATGCTGAATTCTGGATGTTGGATGCTGGGTATTTTACATGAAAAAGTTCATGTTTTGTCTTTGTATTTACGGTAAACATGGAGAAAGTTGTACAAATGTATTCCATTCATGGAATCGCCTGACAAGAGCATGTACAGTGTAGAGTGTAGAATGTACAGAATATCCAAGAGAAAGGAAGGGAGCAAACTTGTGTACACAATAAATTCAACTAACTTTTGGAATAACAACAAACTACAAGGAACATGAAAAAGAAGAAGAAGAAGAAGAGAAGAGAGTAGTTTAAAGTTGGTTGTTTATAAATTAGTTGTTGTTGAATATAGAAAGAAAGAAAGGGCGAGCCTTTGCTTCACAAAGTATTTCTCTGTGAAAGAGTTTTCAGAGTAGCAAAAGAGGAAAACTGAGAACAGAGTATGAGTCTGAGTTCAGTGTTCAGTGTTCAAATAAACCTTTTGGCAAGGAAAATGATAGAAGTCTTGATCAATTTTAGCTAAAAAGTTAGCAAGAAAAGGAGGAGGCGGAGGACGAAATGGAGTAGTAAAAGAGTGAAAGAGAAGGCGGAAGAAAAAGTGCTAAGACTATGGTCAATGACTGTAAGAAATCTCGTCAGAATAAAATTCAGTTTTTATATGCATGTACAACGTAGAACATGACTGTAACAACAGTTCAGAGTCTAGAGTCTAGAGTTTGGAGTTTGGAGGTATAGGCGTATGCATATTTTATTTCTTTAGATATAAACTGTATCTGTATCTGAGTCTGTATTCGTATGAACAACTCATGTTGCTTCTGGCGTAAGTCAAAAGTCAGTCGGCGTTTGAGTAAGTCGAGGAAAGAAGAAGAAGCCTGGCCATTGCTATTTCCTATACTTGTGTCTTGTGTGTAGTCTGATCTCGAGTCTCGAGTCTAGTATCTAGTATGTCGAAGATTTATTCGGTTCCACGTTAATGCTCAAAGCAGCGAGAGATCGGAACAAAATGTAACTAACAGTCAACCCTTCAAAGGGAAAGCAAAGCTATCGTCGCTCGCTCGCTCTTTCTTTCCTTTATTTTCTCTTCCCTTTCTATTTCTCTTTCCTCCCAACTGGAAAAACAATGATAGAATGAGCACAAAAGAAAATCAGCCACATCGTGAACAATATTGATTTTTGATTTCAGCTACATGTAGCTATCTTTTCTTTCTTTCTTTCTTTCTTTCTTTCAAAATTTCCTACCACCACATCAAACATGAAATAATACATGCTTTTGTCTGCGAACAAAACCTGAACTGGAGCTGAGTCTGGAGTCTGGAACAGCAACCTGATAGAACAAACCCAGTCGTTTTCTTCGTATTCCATCCAATTCTTCCTCAAGCCCTACTCTTCTTAATCACGTCTCATATTCTATATTCTATCCAACCGAACACAGACAACCGACGGATACATGTAACATGTAACTCAAATATCAGTAAATACCATATATATATATATTTTTTTTTTCTATGCTTGCAACCGTATTTTTTTACAAGCTCTTTGTAATTCAATTTTCATCAAATCCATCCTACCAATAAAATAAGGCCAATATTAGATCACTCACGTCAAAATTTACAAAATTTATTTCTTCAAGTCTAACCGGTAAATTCAAAATTCAAAATACAAAGAACCTAATATTACACAACATGATATCAAAATTAAGATTCACATCTTTTTTAAATGCAATCTTATTTAAATTGTAGTAATACAATTTATTCAAAGTAAACTAAAAGTAAAATATTTCTACTCTCTAAGCGCCAAGCTCAAAACTCAAAACTCAAAACTCCAAATTCCAAATTCCAAATTAACCAATAATATTCGAGTGTGTGCATATTTCATTTTTTTACCAGCTGCCAGTTGTTCAACCTGGATTAATATCAAAATAATGGCGGAAAGATATAAATATACATAAAATGTATATCCTGAATCCTGATACACAAGTATAAGTATCAAGTCGCGTTTTATAGGCTGAGCCTTGAGCCTTGCGTATGATAGTGAAATAAGGCAGAATCCAGAATCCAGAATCGGGAAGCTGTGACAGTGAGACAGCGTCTAAGTAATCAGGAAAAGTCAACACAAAATGTAAAATGCAAATGTGAATACTTTGGAAATGTGTATAGTTTCCTCCAAAGCTCTGCATTCATAACCAAAACTGAGGACGAAGACGACGACGACGACGACAACGAAGAAGGACAATGAGAACCGAGAAATGCGAATTAATACTGAGCAGGAATCTTTACGTCATCCTCTCTTTTCTCATTTCTCTTTCACCATTCTTTCTTCTTTCACGATTCTCCGTCTCGTTTCGTTCGTCTGGCCTCGTCTCGTCTCGCTCTCATTGCAAATACATTTTGAAATAAACCATTATTAACTACGGTATTGTGAAAAGAAACAGAAGGAGAAGGACAAAGAGAGAGAGAGAAAGAGAGAGATATGACGAGAAGAAGAGCAGAAGGAAACAGATGAGAAACCCTAAGAAGAATGTTCATTGTCTAACAAAGAAACTGACATTGAACATTGAACACACGGAGAGAAACTGTCTAATTCAACCAGAGTCATAATGAAAAATGAATTAACTATGCTCAAGAATCAAGAATACGTATATTCTTGTATATGCTTCCTTTTCTTTTCTATACATTTACAACATAATATAAAATCATATATGCTCCGTGTCTGTCCGTCTTCTTTTATTTTTCAGCTCTGTCCAGTGAAAAAAGGACAGCAACAATTCTACCAAACATTAAAAGTTACTGTTTTTTTATACTTTTATGCCTTATAAAATGGAAGCACAATGATTTAGCGTCCGAATACTCTACTTTTCGATACGAGTGTTCCTAAAATAATTGCTTCGTTTTTTAAAAAAAAACCTGGGTATTGGATGTTGTATTTGACTATAAAAATATAAAACACATTCCATGTAATCAAAGAGAGGACTTTTAAATTCCAAATTCAAAATCAAGAATTGAAAAGAGAGAAGAATTTTTTAGTGGATATAAGCTGATGAGAACTGTTTCATGTGTATTCAGTATTCAAGTCTGAAGATTTTGATTCTTGATGAAAATGAGGTGTGATTGAGATTCGGATCCAAAATCAGAAACTGGAAATGAAACCGAAAATGGAATCTGAATTTCTGAATTGGTGAATTCGTGAGATTGTGTACACCTGGATGAGCTCGAATGGAAATTGAATACAGTTAGAAAGATATCGAAAATCCAGAATCCAAAATCCGTTCAAATAGAGGATGATGATTTGATTTAAAGTGTGAATCAGGAGTCGTGAATGTGCAGTTACTGTGGACTGTGGATGCAGTGTCTAGTGTCTAGTGTGTAGTGTGTACTCACTCTACGATATTATCTACAATCTACAGATGAAAGATGAAACTTGAGCTTTTGTTTCCTTACAAGTAAAAGTAAGAGATTGGAAAAGCACAAATTTCATCTTTATCTCCCTCCAGACTCCATACGTCCTCTGTTCTCTATACTCTGTTCTATCTTCATTTATATTCCTGCATATTCCATACAGAATTTCTCTCCTCTGTCCTTTGTCATGCATAAATATCATCATCATTTCATATCGTATCAACTCAAAACTCAAAACTGGAGGAATGAATGAAACAAGAAATAATACTGCTCATACATATTCAAAATTCAAACCGAAATGCCACATTGGATCCCTTTCCCTGTCTCGTCTACTCTCTCTCTCTCTCTCTCTCTCTCTCTCTCTCTCTCTCTCTCTCTGTGCTTCTCTTTCTGTTTCTACTGCTTTCTTCTCCCGAGAAATTCCACAGTTCTCTACAAATAATAAATAGTAAACCATAGAATTTCCTATTCCTTCGTCACTGTCAAAATCTAATTCAGAAACTCGTTCATTTCTGAACTCCGAGTGAAGAGCAAAACGTTTCAAAATTTATTATGTTGTAAATTTGTAAAAAAAATTACATGCAATACACAATACAACAAGTATTGATCTTCGCTTTGAGCATTGAGTCTATATTATACTGCATGCACAATGTACATTGTACAAAGTGCTGTATTATATTTTATATTATACAACGCGCTTCAAACTTTTGTGTAAAAATCCTCGTTACTTTTGTCTTTCATTCACCAAATCCTCTTTTTTATTCGTCTACCTTTGGTTAAAAAGAGCAAAAGAGTGCGAGCTAAACTCAATCTAGAATCTAGAATCTAGAATCTACACCACACGACGAATTATTATAGGTAAAAAAATGAACTTTATTTTACTATATTTTTTTCATATAGGAAAAACTCATAAACAATGTTTTATGTGTGGCAAAAAAATGGTTCCTTCTCTTTCGTAAAGATTGGTGAAGGGCGCATCGATACTGTAAAATAAAATTCGAAATTCAGAGGAATGAAATGGAAACTTAAATCATTCCTTTTTCTTTGTTTCTTCCGTTTTCTTCCCTTGACTTTTTCATGCATAAAAAAGAATCGGCATTCTGTATTCTGTATTTTCCGTACTATATCATGTACATATTCCAAATTCTAATATTCTATAGTTCTCATGTGAGGAGATTTGGAGTTTGGAGTATGGTGCAGCATAAATTTTGGTACTCTGATGCGACTACGCATACACTTTGTCGGTGAGTACAAGTATTGAAAATGTATGAGAGCATAATATAGGATTTACTCTGTACATTGTATAATAAAATGTTCAAACTTCAAAGCTCAAAGCATTCCAAATTCTAACTATTTGCAAATTTCAAAAGGACAAACTACTCACAACTTACAAGTCAAAATAAGACAAAAATCAAACAAAATAAATCCTATTATCCATAATGTGTACTTGATGCAGTCGTTTTGACGTTTCATTTACATATGGACTCTGCAGAAATTCAACTTATTTTGTAAATTGTATCAACTATGATTTTGATTTTTGATTTTTGATCTTTTGCAAATATGAAATTTACAATATGATTTTAAAATGCCAAGTTTTTTGGTTTTGTTTGTATAATGTAATGTAGTATAATGCACACAAAATACAAAACGGGTATAGGTCATCAGAGTGAGTCAAAAACTGAATAAAGCATCATTATATTACGTCACCCTACTCCGGATGTTAAATATAACTAAACTTGTCTACTTCATAGTTTACCTCCTGTTGTTATTTTGGCTTTAGTGCAACAGCAAAACAACAAGATGTACAATGTACAGTTTTTACTCTCTCAAAACGGGAGAAAAAAGTTAGAGCTGGACCAAGAAAATTCCAAGAAAAAAAGAAATGAACAACGTTCGGAGTTCGGATAAGGGAAATAATACGACGGTGCACGTTTCTTTCATAAAAATTCATACCGCGCAGGGCTAAAATCCTAACAAAAACAATCCATCTACTTCTTGTAAAAAATTTCTGCTGCTGTGTGAGCTCTGTACTGTATTCTGTGTACTTTAGTATGTATGTACAATGTACAATGTGCAGGATGAGAAAGAAGAAAGAGACAGAAATTATGACGAGAAGTCACTTACTTTTTTTATACTTTATACTTTATACAATATCCACAATGCACGACATAAAGTCTCCACGTATATAAAATATTGTACATATTTTTTTGACGTTTGTTGTCAGTTGTTTCCCTAGTCGTTTTTTAAATTGGAAATTTTGAATGCCTAGAAAAATATTTTCCTTTAGCTAACATAAAAGTGACACCATGAAACCTGATACTTCCCTTTAGTTTAGAAAAGAATAATTTATCATAACCTTTTGTGTACGAAATATGAAATACCTCACTACTAAGACTTCCACTGCAGTGCACTGTCTACTGACGCCCGAAAAGACACATTTTATCTACTTATGTGTTAAAAAAATCTTATAATAATATTCCACATTCCAGGTGTCATAATATCATCCATATTAAAAATCTAGATAAAGAGATAGTAATTTTTGTATAATATTTTGAATTTTGAATCATGATTAAAGGCTATTTATAGAAACAATATTTTTTATTGGTCTTAACTAAAATTTTGAAATTCCTCAAACTAATCATACGATAAAATTATTAAAGATTGTAGATATTGCCATTTACAAAGTATATAATAGATTGTAGTACAGAGAAGTATCAATGTGTATGTACGAATTATTTATTTATTCTTGAAAGAGCTACCTGCTTTAATTATGCAAATTTAATTATGCAAATTTAAAAGCAGCAGATGCTTTATGGAGCTCTGCTATCACCGACAACCGACAACACTAATTTTGTACAGTTATGATGCATTTAACATTTAACAACCTCTTTTAGCCCAATACATGCTTAGCATTTCAGAAATAATATTTTTCCAATCTTTTCTTTCCTCCTCAATGTGTCATCATCATAATAGTAAATTGTGGATAATAATAATAATAATTGGCAGTAGAGAAAGACAGTCAGTGACCTGTAACCTGTAATCCACATTTGCGTATAGGAAATCGATCAAAAAATCAGTAATCAGTACTGTGTGAATTCTAAAGTTCATAACCTTGTACCAAATTATCATGACGTGAAATAGTTTAACCATTATAAAATTCCAATTTGTTCCGGATCCTATTACTATTATTTATAACAATTTTTAAATTGCATAATAAATAATAAAACATAATGGATTATGGATCAACACTAATCACTAGTATACATAGAACCGTGTGCAGATAATAAATGTGTGTAGATGACAGATACGATTTGCTAATTTTATGTTTACCTTTTCTGGTTGCTCAATCAATACACTAGATAAAAAATAACACACTTTGTTCTCTTCCTGATTCTAATGTGTATTATCTATTATTATCAACACTAAACACAATATTTGTTTTAATAATAATGGTTAGTATAATCACTTGTTTTTTTTTATTGAAAAAAGTAAAAACAAAATATTGCACAAATCTTTTCCTGTTTGGATTTTGGAGTTATTGAAAATCAATCACAAAAATTCAGGATCGCACAAAATAAAACACGAAGCACGAAGAAAAAGAAGAAAGACTGCACTTGCAATTTCACACAAACTTTTGACTTTTGATGTTAATGGATTTTCAAAATGTTGACAAAAAACTTAAACGTAATTGTAATTTGTATTAAACTATGAAACAGTGTTAATGATGCACGTAAAAACACTTTAATTAGTGCAGGAAAGTTAAGAAAATACTACAAAAAATAAAATGAGATGCTTCTGCAAAATGCCGAATTTTAAACTGAAAACAGCTGATCCGCGTGAAATCTGATTTGCTCGTTTCGATCCAAGTAAAACTGCAAGACCGTTCTCCTTTTGTTTCAGATGATTTTATTATTGTTTTTTTTTTCGAACAATTTTTGATTAGTGACAACTGTGAATTCTGCACTACACTGAAGAATATTATAATATATTATGATTGTTCCTTGTAATTTTTAGTTAATTTGTAGTGAATATTTATTTATTTTATAAGATGAGTAAATCAACTTCTGGTTCTAATGTATTGTTTATGCTTGTTTTTTGTGTATTGGAAATTGGAATTAAATGATACTAAATAAATTGGTTTATATCTTGTAAATATGAGCCGTGTATCTCGCTGCACGCTATGTTGGAGAGTGAAGAGATGACTGAAGTAAAATGTGTTACTAGTATGTGTGTACTATGAGTCAAATTGAAACCACAATAACAACTAACAACAACAAAACTTGCTTATTAGAATGCTCCCCTGGTCTTCTTCGTTTCCATCTATGATCTATCCAATATTTACAATTTACATATGTACGACTTACAACTACTTGGATAGAAATCTAAAGGACCTGTCAACATTTTTATCTGTGCCTCATACATACATGATGAGACATGCATAGGTATTTGTAATGGTACATGTACATTTTGTACATTCATTGTTATCCTAAATGAGCTTCTTCGTTCTCCTTCTTCTTCTTCTTTGTTATAATAAAGTCACTGCAACTTGTAGGTTGTAACTAATCTCTCGAAAGTTGCATTGATACACACGGAATATACATTATACAAGATACACGAGAAATAGGTATATGCAGTATGCAGTATGCACAGGTATCTATAATACAATTTGTATTTTGTATGGTGAAGAACCTTAGGGAAGATAGTGCAGCAAAACCGCATCACACTTTACAAAAGGCTATAGCTTACAGAAGAGTTGAATATCTATCGAGTATCGAGGATTCTCTACTTTCCTATTCTTTAATCATATGGGTTTATCTGTACACATTACACATCCAATGTAAGTTTCGTACATGTATTATGTATGCAGTCATATTATGTAGAGTAAATCCTAAAAATAATACAAGTAGTAAATAATGTGGATTTAATTGAACGTAATTTCAGAGAAAGTCTTACCTCTTTTATTTTTTTTAGAATAATAATAAAAAATCCAATATTTTTTGCCATATGCATGAATTCTGACTCTGAGTTTGGATCGGTGTATAGATTTTAAATTACTATTTCGATTTTGAATGATGCTTTTGCTTTTGTACATTGTACACTGAAAACATGCAGGCGAATTATAAGATCTGATCTGATTGCTACTCCCAATTTCAAATTTCATCAGCTATAGACTACAGAGTTGAATGAATATTTCAAGTTGAATTTTTTTGTGAAGAGTCAAAAGCCGAAATAAATTATGCTGTCTAACCTTCAGTTTGCTGTCTCATACTGAGAACTGAGAACAGAATACAGAATACAATAGAATAGACATGTCAGAAATCAGAAATGATGACGAAGAATAAAAAAAACGTGTGCCTGAGTCCACATTAATATCATAAAAAATTAAAACATTTAGTTATATAAATTCATATTATATAATTTTGAACAAGATAATATTCCGTCTATATTTAATATGTGTTCCTGTTTTTCTGAAATATTTCATTGTGTTTGTATTTCGTATGTTTTCTATTCTCTACAGTTCCGCTGTATCTTGTATCTTGTATATTACAGACAATTTTACTGTACGCTACAAGTTGCAAGTATACCTTTTCATCCTCATTCATAATAATTATTATTATTGTTCTTATCGCGTGTTATTCCACATTTATTGATTTTCTGAAAAAATCAAACATGGTTAGGAAATACCAACTCTTGAAAGTTGAAATGCTGATCCTTCTGTGTATTACTAAGTAAAGATTTCCTAAAAATATTGATTTAGACTGCCATTGAATATTACATGAAGTGTATTTTGTATTCTGTAAATAACAAATACAGACGAAATTATAAACCTACCTAAATAAACACACGCTCATCCATCTCCAGAATCCAATCCAGAATACTAGTTATAAGTTACAAGTTGTAGTCAGTAGTCAAGAGTCAATAGAAATTTCATGAAGAAGGAAGTCATTATACAATATTTAATTTTTTTCTCTGTACTCGATACTCAATATGCTCAAATGTTCTACGCACGTAAATAATAAGTAATAAGTTGATATTCATAATACTCCGTTCACATTACACATGGATGTTCCACATTTTACATGTTAAATTGTAATGCTGACAGCGCTTGTCTATTTAAACTTTAGAGACAGAGAGAGAACTGGATAAATCATTCATGTGAATGGCTGTTTCTCTACTCTCTGTACTCTGTAGCATGTAGTATATATGTAATGTATTTAGACGGGTGTACTGCATGCTGCATAAGGCAGAAACAGAGTATATTCTTGGATTATCACGTACACCGTACACCGTACAAAATACAGAGTGCAGAGAACAGCAAGAGGAAAAAAGGCTGACTCGAGTATTTTTGTATGGAATTTGATTTCAAGTGATGTAATTACCATTTACGACTGAACAAAGCGCGTGTTTGACTGTATTTAGGTCCAACTTATCCACAACATTTAGCTACATAGAGAATAAAGACATTTGGCCATGCTGTTCTCTGTGCTGAATGCTGAATCCTGAATGCAGATATTTCCGTTTCGCAAATCTAAAATCTAAAATCTACTGTCTACTGTATTTGTATATTATACCTTTGCTTCTGCGACTCACCGAGTGTTTAAGGGAAAAGCATCCATGATAAATGTGTCATGTATTTTATATTATTACTTGCAAACATGTCAACAGACAGAGGACAGATTTTTTATTTATGCTCCTCTTTTTGTTTTATTTTACTCCACTTCATTTCATTTCATTTCATTGTACTTTGACTTTTGACTCTTTTTTTCTTCTAGCAATTCGTTATTCGCTATCAGTATTTAACGAGGTATTCAGCTCCTTTTACCCTTCCATTTCCATTTCCTCTTTCCCACATGCAAAGGCTAGTTATCATTACTATTTACTATGCACATACTAAGTATACTAAATATACAGTAGTGCTGAATCCCAGGTCAAAAAATAGGAGCGCAAATGATTTGCAAATATATCAAATATATTTTACTCCATAACACAACTGACAACTGACTGCTAAATATTTACACTCTAAATTAAAATGTATCGCATTACTTTTCCCATTAAACTCTGAAGTCGGAGATTTGAAATGTTACGCAAATTCAACTGCCATTATTATGACAAGATAATTCAAGAATCAAATTTCGGTGAACCAATTCAAGTTTTCAATTGCGGATACATCTGAAGCTGAAAGTTGAATGATGAAAAGGATGATGCAATTACAAAGATGAGCATAGTTTTTTTAATTGAATTCTGAAATCTGAATGTTGTGAAAGGAATGAGGGAATCAGTTTTGACTTTTGACAAAAAAAAAATATATATCACATATCACATATGTTATTGTTCACTCGTGATAGAATTGATGGATGTTGAAATGAATCCTGTGCTGCTCAAAGCTGAATGCTGGAAGTTGGAATGCTTTGAAAAAATAGTAATAGAATGACTGCTTCTACTCCTACTGTTACACTGATTGTGTAGAGTGTAGAGTGCAGAAATGACCTCGCATTTATTATCTTGGGAACACACGTATTTGTCAAAACATTATTAGAATTTCTCGGATTTCCTTTCTTAAAAATGCAAAGGAAAGAAGAGCGAAGAAGAGGATGAAAAAATAAGCATGTGTTTCTTTTCCCATGCACACAAAACACAAAACATGTTTTTATATTCATATGATGAGCTAGATTCTAGATGTTTTGTATGTACCTAGTGCCTACACTCGTATCATATCATATCATTCCATTTATACTGTATTTTGTACTTGAAAGTCCTTAAACTTTTGTGTCGTTCATTAATTCAGAATCTATTATGCACATGGAAGCAAAAAAGTTGTGCTTCGTAATTCGTAATTCAATGAGCCTTCATCGCTTGAATCTTGAATGTGAAATGTCGAATGTAGCATGACAATTTTTCGGTTCGATAGCTAAAACGTCAAAAATTAAAAATCAAAGCTCTCAGACCTTTTCACTTTTCAATCCTCATAAAATGGAATGCATTATCAATTGTCAAGTGTCGTGTACAAATTAAGAAGAGAGAAAAAACTGTCTATTGAAATGTCTTGAATCGTTCATGAGTCATGAGTCATCAGTCATCAGTAAAAGACATTTTTTGCTCTTCCTTCTTTTTTCCAGGGAATTGAAAATTGAAATATAAACTTTAAGCCTCGTCCTTATTCCTTTTTCTCACCATCACTTTTCATCTTTACAAAAAATCAGCGTTGAATTTTATTAATAAACTCTTTTGGATTTCCTATATCATATATATCGATGGGGAAATTGATATTGTTAGGCAAAAGCTAGATGTACTTTAATATAATATCAAATATCAAATGAGCTCTATAAATTTGTATTTTGTGTGTATGCGTTGGTGTGTTTGTATTCGCATGCCTTTTTGGCACTAATATTTTGTGTCATGTTAGTTACACCTCCTTTGGTTTGCTGATACGAGGAGAATCGAGAATCTAAAATATAGAATGACAGAGGAAAGAAGGCAACAGTCAAAAGTCAAAGAATATTTGACCAAAAAAATGTATTGATGATTTTTATAATGCATAAAGAATAAAGGGGAAACATTCACGTTTTTTGGATATTATGAACAAACTGTACAAAGTACAAACTACAGTTATAAAAAGTACCTACGAGGAGGAATTTTTATTTTATCAAATATCAAAGGAGAAAAGTAGCACATTTAGACTGCTCACTTCTCATGGAGAATGTGGAATGTATAAAAATGACTTGACTGTTGACTAGACTTTCGACTTGCGGATCAGATTAAAGGAGAAAGGAGCAGGGAGAAAAGTCAACTCTGTTTAATGTTCCTCGTCCACTTGACTGCCTTCGTTTTACTCTGTCAAAAGGAATGAGATTGCAATGACTTAATCCAGAATCCAGAATCCAGACTCCAGACATTTTGGATTCTAAATGTAAAATGTGCACATTTATGCACACTTGATATGAAATATGATACAAACAACCAAACCCAACCAGAGCCAGAGCAGTGCAAACAGTAATAAGTAAATAGTAAATACATGAGGGAAAATTTGTAGCTTCAGTTTTCAGTTTGGAGTTTTGAGTAGACAAGAAAAAGAAGAGTCGACAAAACTGTGTAAAAAATCTGGATCCATTCAAAGATTCAAAATCAAGACAAGACTCAAGACTCAAGACACAAAACACAAGACGGAATGAAACGGGCTGAAGATGGCAAAAACTATGATTCCAGTTCCAGTTTCGAGACTAAAAAACACAAAACACAAAACATGAGCAGTTAAGAGAATGAAAACGAGTCTGTAAGCATCACACTTGGCAGTAAAATAAATGCAAAATATCCGTATTCTATCCAACTCTTCCTGCTCCAACTCACCAAATCTCCGACTCCGACTCTACGACTCTTCCAGCAGAGATAAAGAGAAAAAGAAAGAGAGAGAGGCAGAGTCCTGGCAGAAGAGTGAAGAGAGCCAAAATGTTTTTTCCTCTTCTAATTCCACTCTTCTCTCTTTTCTGTGCTTTCATCTTTTGCATTTGTTCAACTCGGATCATGAATCTTGGATAAATATTGTGGAATGGAATGGCTGGCGCTGTTTGTTCATCCTTTCTCTAGTTTTATCCCAGAAACTCTCCTATATTTACATGTACATTGTACATTGCTCCAATTTCCACCAGAGGAAAAGACGGAGCGACAAGATAACCACACACATTGTACATGTTATATTTGTACATTGTACATATTATACTTGTACATTTACTACGCATGTATTCATATGTAAACCATATCCACCATCTTGATTCTAGATTCTTGATCGCCACAGTTTTACTTTACACTTTTTACACTACTCTTTCACTTTACACTTTACAATTTAGACTTCAGAGTTTAGACTGGCTCTTAAAATTCTGTAGCAGGATTTTAGTAGCATGTGATGAAGATAATACTCGGATTCCAGTAACAGCCCAACCCTCTTTTTATGCACGAGTAGAATGAGAATGCTGTAAACTTGTGAATCTTCCCTTTTCCGCTTTTTCATATAATTGTACAATGGACGATTGCGATTGCGATGGTAAATATAAATAGGACATGAGCATGAGAAACGACGAACCACACATTCTAAAAAATGTCTCGGATTTTCCGGACAAGTCAAGAAAAATATTATGCGTAGCAGGCGGATTTTGTGACACATTTTATTCGTCCTCTTTTCCTTTACTCTTTACCATTTACTGTACAAAATATATGAGGGCCTAGGAAATTTTAAACTGCATGATAAATGATAAATGTTACAGCTCCAGAGCCTAGAGCTGCTATCATAATAATTACCATAAACTTGTCACTTTTAACATTTAATATTTAATGTAAGGGTTTATTCTTTCCCTGGTCAAAGGAGCTGGGGGGAAATGTTCAAGGGAAAATAAAAATGCTTCAAAGTTTTTCACAATTGTTGTTGTTGTATCTCTTTTGCTATGAAAAGATGAAGTATCATTTAGGCTGTGTAAAATGTAAAATGTTCGAGAGAGAATTGCCATGTTAATTTGCCTACTGTAGAGTGTAGAGTTTGAAAAACGGGAAAGGAAAATGAAAGACTTTAATAATCTTGTTGTAAATATTTAATTTAATGTAGTCTTGGGTGATTTTTGCTTTCATGCCTTGGCGTGAATGTGTGTAGTGTACGGGAAGCGGAAAGTGGAATGAAAATACATGTTATACTCTGCATATCTGTAGACTCAATGCTCAATGCTCAGTGCTCAATGAATTCTGTCATATAAATAAAACCGACGTAGACTACACTTTGCAAAATATTGATTCGCATGTCCCAAATAAATATTATGAATAAAAGTACACGTCATACCGCACATATAATGTGTATACGCGGCTAATGACAGGGAGAAAACACTCACATGCGTCATGAAAGAGAACGGATACTCTGATACTCTGATACACACATGAGACAAGTTTAACTTTAAGGTACAAGAAGACGGATTCCGTGCTCCTATCAGCAAACGTGCTTATAAATACACAGAGAACAGAGGACGTTTACCTTGTTGTAATGTCCATCGTAAGAAATAGCACGACATCCTAATTTTTCATCTTTATGTCTCAACTCTAAACTCTTAACTACATTCCAAGTTTACTCTTTTAAAGGTTTTTAAACTTACACAACTTTCACATGTCCCATTATTTTTATTCAATTTTCAGTAGAGTGAAAACCATTACATTTTTTTAATTTTGAACACTCACTCAGTTTAATCCTTATAAATCATTATCATTTGAAACGTGAACCCATCGCCCGCATTTTTTTAGTGTTTTTTAGTTGGGCTTGACCTTTGACCTTTGTTCTTTATGCGTGTATTTTACTTCAATATTTCTATTCTCCAGTCTATTTTTGTGTTTGACGTTTCAAGTTTCAAGTTTGACGCACATAATTCTTCATATCGAAGCAGTGGTTTTTATGTAAAAATCAATAAAATAACCGAGTCATGAATTGGAATTCCACGTACTTTTATTCCAACGTTGGAGGATGAACAAGGAACAATGAACAAATGCTCGTGTTTCTGATTACAGTACAGAGTACAGTCTAGAGTCTGGAGTCTAGAGCCTAGATCCTGGAAACATGGAGCACTGGAGCACGGATCTAAAACTGTATGATTATAGTCGGATATTTGCATGTGTAAACAAAGGAAACATAATTCGATGAAAAAAGATGGATACACACATAATATTTGTAGATGTAGGTCCTTTTCAAAAAATGTTTTTCTTTCCAAACTGGAAATTCCAGCAACTCTTATGATGTAAATAAGAGAGAGGATGGACATGTAAAACTGAGAACAGAGAGGTTTTTCTGGGAGGAGAAAGTAGAAAGCAGAAAGTAGAATGTGAGTCAAGAGTCAAGAGTCAAGAGTAAACACTGCACATTGGCATTGGCGTATGATAAAATGCTCAGAGACCAAAAATACCTTATTATTATTGTATTATGAGGCTCTGACTCTCGACTCTCCAGTCTCGACTCTTTTTGTTGTCTGCAGTTTGTAGTTCATAGTTTATACATAACCCAAGAACCAAGAACCAAGAACCAAGAACCGAGGAGAAAAAGAGTAGAGTAAAAGAGCGAGCGCGAGCATCAGTTTTCGCCCACACTCATTTGTTGATGAAGTTAATCTTTGAATATTAGATCATTTAATTTCATTATTCCAGTCAACTTGAACATTGAACAGTGAATGTTGAACGTTGAACGTAGAGCATTAAGGATGGAGCATGTGTAATGTTGGGCATATCCTACTTTCTACTTTATGATGTACAAGAGAGAGTGAGCATAATTTTCTGTGAAAAGTAAAGTGTGGAGTATTAGTATGAGGATGATAAACTGTGGACTGTGGACTATGGAGATATTGTGAGAGCCAGAGAGAGAAGAGGGAAGAGATGGGAATTTGGAGGATGAAATGATGAAGATGTAGAATGTAGAATGTAGAATATGGTCCCATATTTGTGGTTTTTGGCCATCAGTTGCTTCTGACATCAATTATGTAATGGTTCCACTTCATCCATCCTTCACTTCTACTCTATTCTCTCGACAGCAATAAAAAGAAATATATACTCAAACACTCTCTCTCACTCTCTCTCACTCTGGCTTCTAGTCCACAAAAGTTGAGAGCCGTTTTTGCAATTTCTTCCCCTTTTAACTTGCCTTACTTTTCCCATGTCATGCATCATCCCTAAAATGTAAAATGTAATATCACGTGGATACATCTATTGTCTATAGGAAGAGATAGGAGATATCATTTTCCTACTCATATCTTTATTTCCCCTACGACTCGAAGCTCGAGACTCGAGACTTGATACACGTTACAGTTCATAGTCCGTAGACCATTCAGGAAAATGTCCTCTCTGCACCATTACTAATATTGTAATAAGAAATCTCAAGAGACTCGGAATCTCTACTATTTCAAATGATGCACAACTCTTTTCTTCAATTTATTATAACCACGCTGTACGTTGTACATTGTAGATTGTGGATTATACACGAATTGGAATGGGAACCAGGTTCATGTAGATTCAACCGACTCTTAAACTTGACTAACAATTGAAATTATACCATTTTTATAATATAGTGAGCATTGAGCATCATTCTGCATTGTGGAGTGTTTTGACACTCTTCACTTTTGTAGTCAGTTGAGTTGATATTATGTTTTTCCCTTGTTGTGTTTTGTGTTGTGATTGGAGAAAAGATGAAAGAAGGAAAGAGAGAAGAAAGGGGGAGAAAGGAGCGGAAACTATTTGGGAATGTGGGCTTCATCTAGCGGAAATTAGGAATTGGCAAAGAAATCACCAATGCAATGCCAATACCACTGCTATTTCTTTACCGTTAAAACTCCCAAACTCCCGAACCCCGAACTCTGCAACTATATAGAAAAATGTACGTATCTGATGTGAAATACATGTACGGCTGGACTCTGGAGTAGAATCTAGAATCTAGAACTAGAATCATGCATCCATGTACTGGTGGTGTGTAGAAATGTAGAAATGTAGAAATGTGGGCACGTTCGGGTCCATGCAGCATCCACTTGGAACTTGGAAGTTGGATATAATTTATATTGTGTAATATAAATGTAGACTACGACTACCGACTTGTGTACGGAGCAGAGCAACGAACAGAAGAGAAGAGAGAAGAGTGCAGAGGGTATCAATTTTCCAAGTTAAAGTGTTATGTGTGTAGAAAGTAGAAAGTTGGATTTCACACAAGAAAACTGTGAACATTGAACATCTCTTTCCTATTTTCTCGCACTCGCTAGTTTTCAATCTCACTATCTTCTATCCCCGTTTATTTCTATTCCTCTCTCCGTCTCCTTTTTACATTTATACTTTTTACGTGCATACCGTCTATATCCATTACAGTCTACATATTGGATATTATAGTTTATAGCTGCGTTTATATATAACAGAAATGGGCATCAATTTTGGCAAATGTGAATAGACACGGAAAAAGAAAACCCCAAGGGAGTGGTCCATTCAATTCAGTTCCGATTTTCCTCATTCATGAATCAATTCCTGTTTCAAATATTATTATACTTTTTATATCTTCAATCTTCAACAGTCCACGATCTACAGTCGTCCTCTTTTCACTTTACACTCTTTACTCTTCACTCTACTCTTGAACCAGATCAGACGACATTCTCAATTCTCAACTCTAAACTCTAAACTCCAAGACACAATGTACGAGAGATTTGGTTGTTTTGTTATTTCATTTCATGTTCTGTTGTGCTCTTGTTGGTTTATTGTGTTGAGTGTTGACGCTGAATGGAGAATGGAGAATGGACACGTAAATGCATTTATATTCACTCATCTTCCTCTCATTTTTATCTATTTTCTGGATTCTGGATTCTGGATTTTGGATATTGTAACTCTGCCCATGAAATTGAAGACTGAGAAAGAGTGTAAATTTGCAGAGGAATTTTGACGAGTAAAGTACATCTGCAGTGCTGCTCGTAGTCGTAGCTCGTAGCTCGGAGGAATGTTCAATTTTATGTCTAATATTGTGTGGGAGTGTCACACGGGAGAGGAGAATTCAATAATGAAAAATGAAAAGGAATTTCCACACTCTACTTTTTACCCACGCAGCACAAAAAAAATAAACGCGGAGGTGCTTGTACTTTGTACTTGATACTTGACTGACATTGAGACCCGAAACTGCCACAGGGTAAATGGTAAATGGTTTCTGTTTTCTCTTTCCAAATTGCATAGAAAACACAAGAAAAGATAAATAGTGTGCAGTGAAAGGCAAAAGAATGTTAGCACACCTTTTTTTCCCGTGTATGTTGTATGTTGTACAATGTACAATGCGTATTTTCTGACTTTTTTCTGTTTTTTCTTGTTTGTTGTTGAAAAAAATGAGAAAAATTCAGTAGGATAAATAGATTGCACATGTAACGTGTAAATTGTACATTGTACAACGCACAGCCGTGGGCTAAAATCCAAAATAAAGGAGACTGAGCAAATTCTAAAAATGACAAATGACAAACGACAAATGAATCCTACGCTCTGCGTTTAGGTTATCAAATAAAGTGTAACAAAATGATAATTAGTCATTAGAAAATTCCTAAAAGTTGGTGAAAACGTCTTTAAATTTGAAAGATGTTGAAAAGTATGTGTTACATTTTTACTGAATAGGAAATGGGATACAAAACTTGAATCTTGAATACATGTTTTTTCTGCTTTGATCAACGTCTTGCCATTGCATTGGATTGCGTAAATATTCTTGGCTTCTTTCGTGATATTATATTTTGGCTCCTCCATCTCATCTCGTTGACTATGTGGCTATGGAATATACAAAGTACAAAGTGAAAAGGACTGGCATCCTGGAGAACTGGAGAAGTGAGGAGAGAGAAGTGGAAAAAAGTGGAAAACTGGAAGAATCTTCACTCTTTCGTTCTTCTTTCTCCTTTTTCTCTTTTGAAGCGTTAATAATGGAATATGGCTTGGGATTCAAATTCTACGTTTTTTACTTTAAGTGTGACGAAGCTCTGGCTTTCTGTCTCTGGTTCTGGGTGTGAGTTTGTCTCCTTTCTCCAGTCTCCAGTCTCCATCCACAATCCACACACTTACACTTACATGTGCAAAGCACAGGCATGCATAAATTGATAGATTTTTGCATTTGGAATTTGGAATTGAAGCTGAGTCAAGCATAAAGATTTTACCCCTATTTTTTTATCATACCGTTCACCGTTCAGGTTTTTTCCCCTTCCACATTTATATGATTACATCACGTGAATGTAGAATGTAGAGGAAAAGCAGTTGGGGAATTCTATAGTATGCACGTATCATATGCGTCTACTACAAACTACAAGGATTTCCTGGAGAACATTTAAGAATAAATTGATTTATTGATTGATCAGAGGAAAACTCACCTTTTTTCCTACAAGTTTTAGTTTCTTCTCCTTCTATTTTTGAAGTGGTTCATCTTAACTCTTGTCTTTGAGACGGAGGATCGAGGATCTAGAATCGAGGATCGAGGATCGAGAGGAGCGTGGAGGATTCCGAGGATAGATGATGGAAGATGGAAGCTGGAACACACAGGTTAGTCTAAAACAACTACTTTCAATCAGCAGTTCAAGTATACTCAATTCCGTAGCAACTGTGTGGATTCTGGATTCTAGATTGTAGAAACTATGTACTCACTTCCTTCACTCACACAAATAGGAAATACGAAGCACAGACACAGAAGGAAAAACAGAGCAGAGGTTCTAGCTTAAAAAGGGATGAATTCTGAAACGAACCGTAACAGATCTTTTCTTTCACTCTTTAGACTTTCAACTTTCACTCTTGGTTCTTTGTATTTTCTATTTTCTATTTTGCTTCTAAGACATCTCCTGTTCCTGTTTTCTATTATCTATTCACTTTCACTCACACTTTTACTCCACTCTGTCCATTTCCCTTTTACACTGATTCTAGATTCTAGATGCTAGATGCTAGATTCTATCCATAATTTAATGTAAAATCAAGGTTCGAGCGGATTTGGATGTGGATGTATGCACACACTAAGATTTTGGATTTAGATCAAGATATAAAAGCAACAGTGACAAAGAACTCCAGTCTTTTCTCATCACTTTTCATCAATCTTCACTGAGTGACTGATTCCGAATTCAGAGTTCAATCAGGATCTTAATTTAATCAGACTTGAAACTTGATATTTAATTACTTTTACTTTTTAATCCTCCTCTTTCCTCTTTCCAATTTTCAATATTCAATGTTCAGTGCACAATATTTAATTGTCGTCAATAATAATTATTACTGATTATTATGGATTAAATTCCAATGTAGTTAAAAAAGGATGACACTTTTTGTGGAAAAAAGTAGATTCACTTTCACTCTCACTCCAAATTCTAAATTCTAAATCGACAGATAGAAAACACTAGGGAAAAAACAGGTAGAAATCCACTAATTTCTTACTATTTATTATATTGATTAAAAGTATTTTTATTATGTAAAATGTAAAATTAGGCACGATCAAATGTGCTCAAGTTGTGCATTTGTTTTCTTTTGTTTTGTATTCACTAGACGTTAGACATAGATGTAGATTGTAGATGATGCATCAAATATCAAATTTCAAATACAAAATCACAAACACTAACTATTTTGACTATAATAATATGTTGAAAATGGTTGGAAAAGCGTAATGAATAATAATAATGATATTATTATTATTTATTATTATTTTTTATTACATTAGAGATTAGATTATACTTTTAGATTTAGATTTAGTTAAGAAAGAGACAGTAGAAGAAGGTGGAATATTTTGTAATATAAAAAGGTAAGATATTTTTTGAACGAGTATATTATTTTATTTTTATTACTTTGAGGGGAGTGAAAAGGTATGGGATTTTTGATGGTTGTGTGTTGTGTGTTTTGTTGTTGTTGTTTTGGGTATGTATTATATTTAATATTTATTATGTGTTTCTTGGTCTTTTGACTATGTTCTTTTGATTTTCTTGATGTTCTTTTTGCTGCTTGCTGGACTTTTTGTTTTTGTTCCTGTTGGACTTGATACTTGATATTTTGTTGAATATGTTGAATGTTGAACTCGGGAGCAAAGAGTTTGTGTGTATACCTGAAATTACTCGTAAGAATAAAATATAATACAATAGAACGAGTTATTCTTCCATAATTTGACTTGAACACGCGATTTTATATCATGTGGATATTATATTACCATAATGTATGAATTACTCAATTGTTTTGTTTCCTCCTTTTCTCCTACAAACTACAAACTATATAAATAAGTATTATGTATTATGTATTGTATTATACTATTATAAATTATATTATACATACTTCTTCTTTTCTCATATTTTCATTTTCATTCTCCTTCTCATTTTCACCTTCATCATGATGATTATGAGTTTTGAATTATATTCTATAGGCGATTCAACGATTCAACTTGCTTTTTGATGATCGAAACTGAAAAAAAGGGAGTTGGACACCAAAATCCAAAATAATAATATATATATAAAAGCAAAAACAAAACTACACCTAACTACACTTTTTATCTTGTTGTTTTCCAACAATAACAATATTTCACAGTTCAAGGTTCAGTAGTCATTTTCAAACTTTGACATATAAATTCAAAATTACAAATAATGTAATATTTTTTGTATTTCGAGTGTTTATTTATGGAATGTAAATTATTTTTGGTTGATTTTATCAATTATCAATGATGATTTATCATGTATGATAATAACCTTACGTCCACATAACTATATTTATAGATTATGGATTACGGATACCGGCAAAATAATAAAAATGTAATAATAATATAATTTGTGGATTCACTTTATAAATGGATTTGGGACACAAACTCACAAAATGTGATAATAAATAATAAATAATGAATTTGTTTATCATTAAATTTCACCACACCGAATCAGATATATATTTTTTATTGTTAAAATTCTCTATTTTCTATCAGTGTTGTTGAACAGTCCGCACAACATTCTTCTCTAATGTATTATTATTATTTGTGGATTTATTAAATTGTTGTTCATGACTGAGCACAAAATCTTAGATTCTAGATTCTAGATTTTATATCCAGATTCCAGTTATTTAAAGAGAAGAACATGATGATGATGATTATAATGATGATGATGACGAGTATAAAGAACACTATATAGTGCTAATAGTAGTTTTGTTAGAAAAGGAGGAGGAAGATTATTATTATTATTATGATGAAGGGAGAAAAAACTTACACTGGAAACATTTGTATTTGGTATCGTAAATTTGTATTCCTATTCGTATTTTTTCAAACTCGCACCACAATATTGTATATTTCAAAGGAATGGATATTGCAGGTGTTTTTTCACTTTCTCTCTCTCTGTCTGTCTTTCACTTTTTCTCACTTTCTCCTTGCCTTGTTCTTCTTGTTCTTGTTCTTTACTGGATTATTATGTGATGGGCTCGTTTATACCGAGAAAATATTGAGACGGATCCTGTGTGAATTTGAGAAGAGTGTGGATTGAATCCGTGGATCGAGTTCGGGTAGTTCGGATTTCGGATGTCGGGAGTGAGTGAGTGAGCTGGGTTCGTTCGACGGTTTCGTCCGTCGGTCGGTGGGTTCGTTGGTTGGGATGGAGTCGAAGCAGAGGTACTGTCTTGGTGGAAGCATACTAGAGGACTCGCCTACACTATAATTCCAGAGATTGTTCCATGCTCCATGCTCCCAGTTCCATGCGAAATACCTATACACTCACATAGTTCGTCAGAGGATGGAATGGAATCTTCTTTGTGTAACAAGGATTTGCATCCTTTTTGTAGACTGAAATGTACTTACCAACTACATACTAGATGCTGGCTACGTGTATAAATGATGTATAACCCAGTATTTCGGTACAGGAGATGCAGAGTTTTGTGTTTTGTGTGCGTGTGGGCTTTCTCTATACACTATACTCTATACATTTTTGTGCATAATATATTATACATGTATACATATAAATATAGAAATATATGGATCTGTCATATGTATCTTTTAGCAAACAAGGGGGAGCAAAATGGAAGTTGGATGGCGACTTCTCAGTCAGAGAAAGGAAGAAGAGGAGAGGAAGAGGAGAGAAAAACAGAGAGGGGAAAGTACGTGAGACTAAAGAGCGAACGGAGAAGAAAATCAATACAAAAACACACACAGTACACTGCCTCATATAACATCATGTAATATACCATGTAGTGCACATGCTATACCCGGTATTTTATTATATCGTATGCTGTAGACTGTAGACTTTCCTTTCACAAGAATTTTCTCCGGTTAGTTTCTACTTTCCACAATGCAGTACAAAGTACAGTTCAGACCTCTATACTCTGCACTACCAAAACTACTACTACTACTACGACCACCACCACCATCATCTATCTATCTGTGCACTACTCCACACTCTATACCCTATACTCCATACTGACTTCACTAGACCGGTTCAGTTCCTCCTTTCTCTTTGACTATGTTAAAACCCGCATGCGAGGAATTTTATCTTTTATGAATCGCCTGATCATCTACGTATACAAAATCTACAATCTACAACATGATGTGCATAATGTGCATATAGCATATAGATATCACTCACTCAACTCCGCTCTTCCGTGGTACATTCCAGATTGTAGCATCTTTCAAACCGTACTTTCCACTTTCCATTATTTGCATTATTTCTATAGTACATGCGGAATATTCAGAGTTCCGAGTACACAATACATATTGTGCATAATATTTTTTTAGAAAACCGTTCAAATTTTATCTTGTTTTTATTTACGCTTGTTCATTTTAATTAATACAAACTACATCATACATCAACATCCTTTCGACAATAATAATTACACGTCACATTTATCGTTTAGGGTTATGGTTTTAAATAATAAATAGTTATAAATTGTATGTATACTTAATATAGTTAAATTGAACCATTATGAGTTATTCTTCAGTTTAGTAGACAAAACTATCTTTAATATGTACATGATTAATGATTAGCTTAAGCTTTAACTATTTACTATTTATATTGTATATATTGTACACTGAACATGTAAAAAGTTTATGCCGTTTACAATGACTTGAATTTTTTTCATGGATAATATGTACAATGTAAAGTATACAGCGACTGATTAAGGGGTTCATTATCTGAGAAAGTAAAAGAAAGCACATAACTGATTGTTGATTGTGAACATGTAGTACAATACTATTTTAATAAGTTTTTCATTTTTTTTTACTTTAAAGACGTACAAAACTACAAAAGAAGAAATGTGTACATTACATTACATAATAATAATTTTTGTTATTTATTCATAGTGTACAAAAATTTACTAAAATGATGAAAAATATTGGCAATGGCAGTTGGCAGTGCAGTGTCAGACAAAGAGAGAGAGAAAAAGAATGTGTAGCTTATTTTTAGGAAACTTATGTAAATAACATAGTTCTTAAATTAACATGTGGAAATACATACATTTTTTTTTCTAATATAAAATACTATTTATACTGTAGTTTTATCCTATGTCTACCTAACATTATAAATTATGTACTAGATTAATTTTCTTAGTTAAAACTTATGATTGTAGAATGTACAAGTTAGAAGTGCGTAAGTAGTTTACATGTGCTGTACAATGATAATTATTGAGTATTTATGGCACTGGTGTATTACTATACATTTTGTATTCTATCATCGCATCCTTAATTATATACTATTTGTATGTATTTATAGTTTGTATATGTATTATTAAGTCTCACATTTGACCACGGTCATGTATGTATAAAATGAATTATGACAGTGAAAGAAAGTCCACCGTCTAAATTACATATTTGGTTTGCCTCATTTGAAATACTTAAATACACATGATTTTGATTATTTAGAAATAAATAACAAATAAACGTAGTCCTTTCAAGTCGAAAAAAGCTGCGACAAGCCAAATTAGAATTCTTTTGAAAAAAAAGCTATAATAGTATTATGACCATTTCGTTTTGTCTATCTATTGTCTATACTTATATTATAATTCGTATACATTTTGAATTTGTGATCCCTAAACCTATATAATTAGGAGTATACAATAATAACATAATATTATTATTATGACTCTGAGAATGTATTTGCTAAGTATAGTATACATTATGTACATATAAAATACGTAATACAAGAGTTTTTTTTACATAACAGCGATCGTCATTATACATTATACGAATTAGTTCCAAGTAGTAAAATAAACTAAATAATAAATAACTATGTTAAAGGTTAAGTATCATAATATATTATAGTATAGTACATAACTTTATAATATTTTTTATAGCTTTGTCGAAATAAAGGAAAAACGCATGAGAATTCTTTGCTTGTCAAGTAAATACACATACAAACGCTTGATTATTTTTATACAAAAGAAACAATTTCTATAGTTAAGAATTACGTATAACAATGGTAAATAATGGTAATAATAGTAACTTTAATTCTATTCTATTTTATCTGAAGCAAACAGGACCGACTTCGAAACCAAATGCTTGACCCTCTGATCCGTAGTCTATAGGGAGAAAGTCTATAATGGGCAGTTGATTAGACTTTTTAGTGCGGATTTCGAATATAGTTTTTCCTTCTCCCACTCCAGCCTATTTTACCAAAACAAAAACAATTCACAGTATAAATAAATAAATGCCAAATGCACAATGAGGATTATTGCTAAAAACCAATACATGTTTTAATGTCAGTTCAAACGTCTCACCTTACAACCATCTCGGACAACTATGGGTTTGGTGGGTAGACTATAAGCAAATTCTTGGTCGTTATAACCTAGGAATTTTAACGCTGAATCATATGTTTGCTTCCGTGAGTCAAACCAGCCGACAGAGTTCAAACAATGATAGGTAAAGTTTTGGGATGCCTGGGCATGAAGAAGTCTTAAAAATGTCATTTGAACTGTTCCAATTGCTTCGTATGAAATCTATAACAGTCATAAAAGCATTTTGTAATTATAATCTGTAAAACTGGGACAACTTTATGCTTTATCTATAGTTAAAAAAATTATATTGTAAACTTACTCGGAAACCTTGACGGAAAGAACTGAACCAAACTTCTCGTTTTTTACTTTCTGGATGTTTTTCCCAAGCTGAAATATTTTTTAACAATTATTAGAACATTGAGTAATTCAAATTTGTGTACTGAGTGAAAAAATATATAAAAGACAAAGGGAGATTTTTCATTACGTATGTGTGGCATTCTTGTTGATTGTACATCTGGATAAATACAAGTTTCTCCCGAATTTGTTAAATTACAAAAAGCGTAAACGGCATCATCCGGCATTCCAAGATTTGGATCAATCCAATACCAATCTATAATTTAATTCAATTAAAAATGTACCAGGGTTAAAAAAAATCGTCGTTCTTTTTACTACAGATGACAGATCAAAGTATGATGAAGTTAAATTTCAAATCATACCATCTTTGAAATGTGGATTTCCGTAAAAGAGATCTCGACACGTTCTCACTGGATTTTCTCTAGTTCCCAATGGTTTTCTTACTCGTTCCAATTCCAGTCTCAAATTATAAATGTCAGCATAAACTTCTTGTAATTTTGCACTCATTTCAACATCATCATCATCCAAGAAACTTTTATCTCCTTTATCTGTATTTGATGGAGTGGAATCTCCTATTGTTGTTTCTGAAGCATCACGTCTTCTCCTAGTTGCTTTTGTACCGGATCCAGCACTTGGTGTATTTGGATTTGGAAATAAAAGTTCAGGTGGCAATAGGGGCAATTCTCCAGGGGGACCTGGTGACCCAGGTAATCCAGCAGGTCCAACTTCTCCTTTATTACCTGCAGGTCCTTCCACGCCCTTTGGTCCAGGGGGTCCTTCAGGTCCTGGACCTCCAGGTGGACCTTCACTTCCTTTCATTCCAGGTGGTCCTGTATTCCCTTGTTCTCCTTTTCTTCCTTCTGGTCCACGTGGTCCTGTTGATCCTTTTTCACCCTTTTCACCATATTCACCTTTAGGTCCAGGTTGTCCAATTGTTCCAGGATGTCCTTTAGGTCCTCTTCTTCCACGATCTCCTTTCATTCCTCTAGGTCCTAAATCTCCAGCTTTTCCAGGTGATCCATTTGCTCCTGCTGGTCCCGGTGCTCCTACATCTCCAGCGGGACCTGGTGAACCTCTTAAACCAGGTGGCCCTTGAGGTCCAGGAAGTCCTTGTGGTCCAAGAGGACCTTGTGGACCTGGAGGTCCAACACCACCTTTATCCCCTTTATCACCAGGTAATCCAGTATTTCCTTGAGCACCAGCTGGACCTTCAGGTCCATGTTTTCCAGGTGATCCTGGTATTCCCATTTTTCCGGGTGGTCCTTCAGCACCTGGTGGGCCAGGTTCTCCTTGTTTTCCATCATCACCATCTTTTCCTGGTTCTCCTTTTTCACCAGGTAATCCAGATTCTCCAACTGGGCCAGGAAAACCAGGAGGTCCAGGTGATCCTTTAGGTCCTTCACCTCCAACGGGACCTCTTGGTCCAGGTACACCTTGAGCACCAGGTTTTCCTTCTTCTCCTTTAGGACCTGGTGGACCTCTGTCTCCATGAACTCCATCTTTTCCGGGTGGACCTGGTGTTCCAGGATTTCCACCTTCACCTTTTGGTCCAGGTGGTCCTTCAGGACCTAGTGCTCCTGGTGGTCCTTCCCCTCCTTTGGTTCCTGGTAATCCAGCTTCTCCTTGTGGTCCAGGAGCTCCAGGTGGTCCCTTTGAACCTGGATCTCCTGCTTCTCCTTTAATACCAGGTGGTCCAGGTAAACCTTGTAATCCTAATGGTCCAGGTGGACCTACAACACCGGATGGTCCCTTTTCTCCTTTGGGTCCTCTAAATCCCAATGAACCTGGAGGTCCTTTTTCACCTTGTGGTCCAGTTATTCCCGGTTCACCTCTTGGTCCTTGAGAACCAGGAGCACCAGCGGGTCCAGATTCCCCTTTTCCTCCTTTGAAACCTTTTTCTCCAGGTGGTCCAGCTTCTCCTTTGTCTCCATCTTCTCCTGGTGGCCCAATAGGTCCTCTGGCACCTGGTAAACCTCTTGCTCCAGCAGGTCCATCCGAACCTGCAACACCTGCAAGTCCCGTTTCACCTCGTTCTCCTTTTTTACCACCAGGTCCGGTTGGTCCAGGTAAACCAGTTCTATTTTTATAAAAAAATTGAATGTTTTACTTTGTATTTGGTATTTGTCAAAAAAAATCATTTGCAGAATGTTCAACAAATAATGGGTGAATTTATTTTATGTATACCGTCCTTCTGGTCCTGGAGGTCCTTCTTTTCCTCCTTCTCCTTGTTGTCCTTTATCACCCTGTGGACCTTGTGAGCCCATTGGACCAGCTTCACCTTTTAAACCAGGAATGCCGGGTATTCCAGGTAATCCTCTTTCTCCTGGGAATCCGGGTAAACCAGGAGGACCTACACCTCCCGGTTTTCCTGTTGCTCCTGGTGGTCCTATTGGTCCTTCTTTTCCTTGTTCTCCAGGTCTACCACCTTCTCCAGTTTGACCTGGTGCACCGGGTTCTCCGGGTGCTCCCATAGGTCCAGGCTCTCCACTTTGTCCAGGTGGACCAACAACTCCAGGAGATCCAACAGGCCCTTTTTGACCAGGTTCGCCCTGTGTGAATGAAAAGTAAAATTTGCGTGATTAGTTTAAATTTTCTTATCTGCAAATTGTTATATATTTTTTATGACCGTAATAAACTACATTCTCTATACTTACAGGTGGACCTCTTTCTCCAGGTGGACCAGTTACACCATCTTTTCCGGGTGCTCCAGTAGATCCTCCAGCTCCTGGAAATCCTCTAGGTCCTTCAGCACCTTGGGGTCCTCTTTCTCCGATTCCACCAGGTGGTCCAGGTTGTCCAGTATCTCCTTTTGGTCCAGATCTTCCATCTCTTCCACGTTTACCTCTAGGTCCACGGAAACCTTGTGGTCCTTGTTCTCCTCGCTCTCCTGGTTGACCGGAATTTCCACGTTCTCCCTTTTCTCCAGGATTTCCTGGTCTTCCTTCTGTTCCTTTATCACCCTTATCTCCAGGACCACCAGGGTATCCTGGAAATCCTGGCAATCCAATTTTTCCTTTTTCACCCAATGGTCCAGGTGGTCCAGCTTCTCCTCTAGGTCCTTCTAATCCTTTTGGTCCTTCAGGACCTTCTAATCCCGGTTCTCCTTGTGGTCCAGTAGGCCCTCCGTCTCCCTTGGGTCCAATGTCACCTTTTTCACCATCAGGACCTCGATCACCTTTGTCTCCTTTATCCCCACCTGCTCCACGTTTTCCTTCATCTCCTTTTACACCTCTAGGTCCAGGAAATCCACCTAAACCTTGTGGTCCTTTTCCACCAGTTTCTCCTTTTGATCCAGGTAATCCAGGATTTCCGTTATGTCCAGGCATACCATCAGCTCCAGGTAATCCAGGGCTTCCAGGTTTTCCCTGAGGTCCAGGTGCACCTGGTGGTCCGATTGGTCCTGGAACTCCCGGACTTCCTATTGGTCCTTGTGAACCTCCTTGACCAGGTGGGCCAGGTTGACCTGCAGCTCCATTATTTCCTTTCTGACCAGGTGGTCCTTCGGATCCTGGGATTCCAGGTGCTCCGGAAAGACCAGGAAAACCTCTGGGACCTGGAAAACCCCTTGGTCCCATTTCACCGGGTAATCCAGGAAGACCTTGTGCACCATCATCACCTTGAAGTCCATCATGTCCAGGCATTCCCTTTTCACCAGGTGTACCCTTGTCACCTCTTTCACCCTTTTCTCCAGGTAGACCAGGTAAACCTAAATTCCCTTGTTCTCCCTTTTCACCTAAAAACAGAATTATCAACAATATTATATGTTTACTGCATCATTTGTTTTTTTAATCATATAAAAAACTAAGAAAAGGAAAGATTACTCACCAGGTGGTCCAGTCATTCCACGTTCGCCATCTCTTCCAGGTCTTCCCCGTCTTCCATCCCTCCCAGGTGAACCCATGTCACCTCGATGACCTCTTGGACCAGGTTCTCCCATTTCTCCTGCTTCACCCTTTGGCCCATCCATTCCATTTGGACCAACAGGACCTGGAATTCCAGTTAATCCCATAGGTCCTTGAGGTCCTTGCATAGCCATCTATATGAAACATGACATTTCTTTAAATTTAGCATTTTAGCCCTTTTTAACTAAATAGGCTTGATTATGTACACGCCTGTATAATATTATGTAATTTCATAAGTGAAAGTTGTTAACATTTTAGTATTTTTACCATATGTTGAGCAAGCATTTGTCTTAAAGATTCTGCAGATGCATCTGGTCCTTTTTTTGTTCCACTCCCACCACCTCCGCTTCCTCCTCCTCCTCCTGAACTCAAAGGAATCATAAAGACATGTCCAGGAGGACCTTGAATACCACCAGTTCCAGCTAAACCATCTCTTCCAGCATCTCCCTTATTTCCTTTTTCTCCGGATGGTCCGGGTGGTCCAGTGTAACCTCTTGGACCGGGTGGTCCTCTCAGTACTTGAATATTTGAACCAAGTGAAGGAATTTGATCCCCTCCGATTCCAGAACCTTCATATTCCTAAAGATGACATTAATATAATAAGAGATTGGATGAATTGTTTTAGATTGAAATGTGAAACACGGCAGATGCATCATATTATATCATAAAGGATGAGTGCAATGTATTATGTTTACCTCTGTTGTATTTTGATACTGTCTTCGGGGATAAGTTGGAGGTGTGAAAATGAGTTGCGAATCATGTTCTTCTGCTGCTTTTAAATTTGGTAAAGGTTTATTACAGTTGGGCATATATTTTGTACAGACTTCGTAGGCGGGCTCTGGGCTCGGCAGAATCAAAAGTTGTTGGATTTCCCCTTGAAAGAATGCATCATCTAGTAATTGCTGTCCAATGAGTAAAACTCCAGAGTTGGACGGATACGAGTCAGACGAAGATCTATTCAATAGTTGTGTGCCAACTTCTTGACAGTCTACAAATAACGTGACGGAATTCCCTTTCACGCTCAGTCCTAAACGATGCCAACTAACATTTTTTCGTGTGAGGAGACGAGACAAGAGCACGAGGAGCAGGAGCAAGATGAAAAAATACATGAAAAAAAATTGAAAGTGAAAGAGAAATTTGAATAAAAACAACAGCAGAAAAAAATTGAGCTATATTATGGCTCAAATAAAATTCACATATGAAATGAAATGTGTGTATTATATTGCACAAAAAAGGTTCATAATATTGTAATAAGCACATTATTTACACAGATTACACACGCTTACACATTCATTTTTAGTTGTAAAATGTTAGAATTTAGAATTTAGAATATAATTTTGATCTTACTCTCCGTCATTTAGTGCAATGTCAAATGAAACTTTTAGACCATTTGGAGGTCTTCCTTCACTGTCCTAAACATTGAAAATTTATACATTTTAAAATTAAATAATAAAAGTAGTTGACATAAAACAGGATATGAAATTGTTAGTCCAATGAATATCATAATATTTTAGTTCATAAGCAAGACGCATACTTGGTAAAACAAAGTGACACGATCTTCAATTTCCAGAGCTAATTGTTCATCACCCGCATCATTGTACACAGTAAAAAGGACGGATTTAGAATCCGGTAGCGGCCTGAATGTTGAGACAATTGAAAAGTCGGATGGAAAACGTTCTAAAATGAAACAAAGATTTTTGTTTTATGCAAAATCGAGAATCTACAAGTTGGATTTTCTTTTGCCCTTCTTTTACAATATACAATGCAGACCAGAAATTAGGCCTTGTTTTGTACCTGGAAATAATTGACCAGTATTCACGGAGAGAACAGCTCGCAGTGAAAGTGTGTAGGCGACATCCGGTAGAGTTTCAATGTCTCCTGGAGTCAGCGAAGCCGATGCTGACGGAGATGAAGACAGGCCAAAATCCTCATCTAATTCTAAATTTGGAACTTGAACACGTTTATCACAAAATCCTTTTGTTTTGACAACTCCCAGGGGAACTTCCCTTATCCTCGTGGCTTCCAAAAGGTCGGCTGCTCCTAAATTGGAATCAAAGTGCTATTTTATGGTGGTGTGTGCTATTACAAGCATAATATAACTTTGCTAAAATTTCCTACATGTATAATTTTAATCTCCACCATCATCATCCTCATCAACAACATGAATATAAATATGAGCAGATATCTCAAATCTCAAATCTCAAGATGTGTCACAGTCATATATCAAAATGACAACTGAAATCTTCAAAGTTGTTCAACATTTACACAGTTTTCTACTACAGAGATTACAGATTATATTATACTCTATAGTCTGGTAGAGCTCTCAATTTTGCTCATAGAGTTTGCTTCTGTGAATACATAAAAACTTTATACTTCATCTCCATTTTTTACTGTCCATAGTCATAATCTCATCCAATTATTACTCTGTTTTAATTTCTGTTCTTTGAAAAAAGGTTTAAATAGAGAAATAGAGAAAAGTTTCGGTATTGGGCATGGAAAATACATTAAAATGTTTTAACACATTTTCATCTTTGCAGAAAAATTATAAGAATTTAAAAAAAAATAATACGGAAGCAAAAAGTTTAAATTTTAAAAGAGTATGTAATATTTTGAAGGAATAAAAAGAGTGAAGAAAGAAGACAGAAGAGAGACTGGACTAGTGCTACTTATTACTTTTGATAGACTTGCTTTTAGTTGAATAGTGGTGATGGTTATTGGTTAGTGGAGAGGCTAATGCCCTGAGATTGAAAGAAAAAGACAGATAGATCAAAAGTGACACTACTTCGTTAAGGTCACTATGGTTAAATGATAAGAAGAAGGGTAAAGCCTAATTTAATACAGTCAACCAACTAACTAACTATGAATGTATACGTGAAATCCAGTCTTTTGAATCTTTAGACATCGTCTTCATCGTTGTCTTCTTCTTCTTCTTATTCTTGGTCGTCTCTCTTTTTATAATCTATTTCACATACATTCATCCCACAGAATACTGAATATAGTGAATAATCCTATGCAACATCAACTATTCTGATTTCTGATGATTCTGATTCTTTTTCTGACTGACTGACTGAGCAAGTGAGTGACAGACTGGCAATTAAAACATCTACATGTTTAATGATCTGTATACTTTTTACATTTTACATTTGAGATTTGAGATTTTTCTTTGAGAAATTCTTTCCTTTTTTGACTCTGCAAACTGCAAATTGACTGTGTATCACTATTGTGCGTATCTACATTCTACATTCTACATGTTATAACTCTATTGATAGGTTGTGTGTTCATTCATAAAAATCTCATGAGATGCTGATGCTCATGATGATGGGCAACAGACATGTCGTTTTGTATTTGTGGGTGGCTTATTGAAAATTAAAATCATGTAGTATGTACAAAACGTTTTTTGTTGATTGTACATGTTTCACTATAAATACACGGAATTGACATGGACGAAATGGACGAGAGGGATTTTTATTATACATAAATATTTTATATTTTATGATATTTGTAATATTTGTAATATTATATAAAATGACGCAACTAAAGGAATAAAATATAATATACATACCAGACAGAAGAGATCCTCGATTGAATTCCACACATAAAATTAACACCAATGAAAATGAGACTATTAAAGTAGTTGTTATAGTTGGGGGCATTGGAAGGGCACCCATTTTTCATATAACAACTGACACTAGCCAACCACTCTACTACTACTCACTCTCCCTCAAACATAAATACACATAAATCCACAATCCACACACACACACACACTTTTTTATGCACTAATTTTATTATATATTCACCACTTTTCCCTTAAATGTATGATATAATAATAAAAAAATGATAATGAGTTTCTCTTCTTCTTGTTATTGTAATAAGTTTTGAGAAATCCATCTCATCCTAATTAAGTAGGGAAGATCATAATAATATATTATTATGTATTACTATTATTAGTACTCAATTAGCCAAGTTTTATTTGTCAATAATTTTGGATATAAATAACACTATTTTTTGCTTAAAAACACACACACTACACACACTTTTGTACTCTATATTATACTTATACTACACTATGCACACACGTATGCAGACAGTATACACAAAAACACAGCAGTATTATTTTCACTCATACAGATTTTGTTTTTTGAAAAAAAAATTCACTTCAGATTTAGATACACGAGGAAAGGTTCATGTGCGTGTAATGTGTGTAAATAAGTAACGACGAGAGGAAAGAGAAAAGGGGAAAAAACTTAAATATCCGTATCCGTATAAAAAATATGAGGCGTTTATTTATTTATAACTGTTGATGAAAACATGAATGAATCTTGATTTTTCTCCTTACACCATCCTTTTTTCTGGACACAAAGGACGCCGATTCTTATTTAAAGGATTTCCAATACTATAAAAACTACTAGTGTTTGAAATGGTTGAGGATGAAAAAATTGCGGATAGCTGGTCAAGAAATATTTGCCAGGCACTAGTTGCAGTGCGGGTAACTCGGGAACACTTATCTTTGACACTTTCCCAGTCCCAATGTTTCCACACTGGGTTCTCGAAAAGTTCAACTATCATTATGAGAGTACTTAGCCAATATAAAACATTTTTCCCTTTATATTGATGATGATGATGATGATGCACGTGTTCCGGGATTATAACGATGATGATGATGATGATGATGGTGAGTTTTTGGTTGTGAGTATAATATCTACAAGTTATTTCACACTGGCACTGTGTACTGGGACTTGTTTGCTGTTTGCTGCTGGCTCTAGTGTTGTTGGTGTGGAGAAGCAAGCCAAAATATGAACAAGGAGGAAAGGAAGAAGAAGAAGAAAAAGATGCATACACAACAACACAAAGAGACACAGAGAGAGTGAGATGGAGATTCCTTCAACGTTTTGAGTTACTTACTTACAATTCCATACTCCATACTACATACTATGTAAATACTAAATACTAACTAATACTCAAAGACTCAAGACTCAAGTAAAAAGAGTTGAAGAGAGATTCTTCTTCGTATTCGTGTCTCTCCTTTCCGTTCACTTCGGCTTCGCTTTCGTGACTTTCTATAAGCTAAAAAACCAAACTGCCGAACATGTGTAAAAAAAATCCAGAATATATTTTTGGTGCACAGTACAAAAAATGAACGTCAGTCATTCCATATTATCTCCGCAATGGTGGTGGAACTTTGACCCTCTTCCTTATTTTTCGTCGTTTTTAACTCTCTGCTTTATACCATTACACACTATACACATTACACACAGTAGTACCATACAAGTTTCAAGTATGCAGGAACAAATATTATATATCAGCAAGCTTAAACAGAAAATTAATAAAATGTGTATAATGTATAATGTATCATATTTTATTATAGTTTAATAAATAAATAAATATGTTTTACGACTTTTACGATGCTATTCATTATTGGCTGTATTTTACTTGCCTTTTGATTTAAGGATGTATAAATAACAGTGTTAACAAAGGAATGACATAATTACTCATTTTGTATAGTATAATTATTTACATGTTTCATATAAATTCTCAATGGGAGAAAAATTATCAAAATTATTAGTCTTTTTACTCACAATCAATCACCGATCCTTGTTTTTTCCTCCATGCTTAATTTCTCCGATAATACTATTCGATAAAACATGCATAAAAATCCATTTCATACTTCTAAATATGTACTCTTTCATCCTAAATCCTAAAAACTATGTCTTGACTGCCAAAAGAATATTATATTGGATTCTTGCATTCGATAATAGGCTGAAGAGTTGAAAATTTTGCATTGTTTATTGACATTGTCTGCCTTAATTAAAAATAAATATGCTCTGTTACGAATGGAATGTAGTCTCATCAGTAAATAAGAGTCAGTACTAAAAACTTTATGTCTTGCAGTTTTTATCAGTTTTTTTTTTCAGTTTTACACAACAATTTCTGTAGCAAGAAAAATCATCCTTGTTTTGGAGGGAATATCTCGATATCCTTGAAATCAAATTTGCAAAAAAATTTCCTCGTGCTTTACAAAATAAAGCAGAAAGACTTTTCTTGATTAACTTTAATTATAACTTGCTGTTATTAGCGTTTATTTAATAGAGTCAATTTGTTAACAGTTCCTGATTATTTTTTGGATAATTAAATATTTTGTAGTTTAAGGTACTTGAACATAAAATACACACAAAGTAACATTGTTATATTTTATCATTCATCATTATATTGAAATGTCTTGAAAGTTAATTTGTAAATTTAAGAATAATTATTATTGTATTTTATTATAGGTGTCTCCTGATTCCTGATGATTGTGATACCTGTGAAATCCTACATAACATAAACAAACGTCTACACAGCAATGAATAAAATCAATCATATTAGTCGTCACCGTTTGACATTATCCCATGTATTATTATCAAATGGAATAAACCAATCAGTTCACAAATGTAATCGTGTTCTTCCTCCTGTATCAAAGACTTGTATGAATATTTCACAGAAATGGATTCATACTACAGTGACTAATTGTTTTGATAAGAGAAGGTTGAATAATAACAACTACAACAATAACAACTATAATAGAGGAAGGACAGAATGGAGACCACCACAAGATGAATTTATACCATATAGAGAATCCCAAGGACAAGCCCCAGACAAAGTTCGCTTTCATGATAGACGTATGCGAACATGCATGTTTGTAGGAAATTGGTTAACAGATACATTAAAGACTTATGAACCAGGAAAAACTGTGATTAATTGGGAAGAATTAAGGGAGAAAGCAAAGGAAATTTATAATTTGATTGATGAAAACAATTTCGGTGGTATTCTTTTAGCTGAATGTACTAGAAGGGAGGAAATTTATCAATCAAATCCAGAAGAGTGCAGTAAAGAGAAAGTTTTTGAAATTGGTCAAGATTTTATGAAATGGAACCGTAAACCAACTCTTCCGATTCTAGCTGCTTTTATGCAATTGTGTAGTTATAATATGGATAAGGTGTCTGAAAAGTCTCTTTTAAATATGTATAATTCAATTTGTACCAAACTTCAAGGTGTATGGAGTAATGATTTAGCTACCAAAGTTATCTTGGGTATTTTGTAAGTAACCATAACATGCAATAGTATGTATTTTTGCCCCATTAACCATTTAATTATTATTATTATTGTTATATTAATATATTAATTATTATATTAATTATGTATAAAATAATATTTAATATGAAATCTTGTTACTATTTACTATAATTACAATGTTATTTTACTTTTTTTTTCTTTTTTTTTATATAGAAAAACATCAAAATGGAAAGATAGTATTCCAATTAAGGACGGCTGTTATAAACAGGATAAGAGCAGCTACTTAAGTGTTACATCTGGAATAGCCGCTAAAGCATTTGAAGAAAAAGAGTTTGATCTCGGTTGGTCCCTTTTGTCAGAACGTCGAATGTTGCAAAACTCACATTATAGGAAAAGTTCTCTATTGCCTTTTAAAGCATATCTTCACAACTGTCCACCAACGGAAGAGAGTGTACAAAAGTTATTTGATCATTTAGATCTTTATGAAATATATCCGGATAAAAGTCTTGTGAGTAGCATAGTGAACTTTTTTGAAAAGAACTTGGGCTATAAAGCACAAGCTACAAGAGTACATGGAACAACTAAAATGTGTCAAAATTGTGGAGAACCTCTTGATCTAAATGATTTATCCAAAGAGGAATTTCAAAAACTACAAAGTCATTTTCTAAATAATGTTGTACTTGCAGAGGATATATTTATGAACACTACACCAGACGAACTTAAAGAATATCTACAGTTTTTAGCACGATATGGGCCATTTGATGTTGTTTTAGATGCTCTCAACATCTGCCATTCATTACACATGAGAACTTCTAATCCTGTTCTTGTAGAAAGTGCTGCATATAAGTTTAGTACACAAGGTAAAAGGACATTAATTATTGGAAGGAGACATATGAATAGATGGCCCAAATCAGTTATGAGAAACATTAGTGATACAGGCTACTTATTTTTAATTGATGATCAATCTGAAGATGATCCTTTTATTATTTATGGTGCATTGAAAAGTGGACCCGATACAATTTTTATATCAAAAGACTTTATGAGACAGCATACTTATGGACTACGTAATGCTGAAATTGCTCGTCTCTTCAAACGTTGGAGATGGACACATCAAAGAAATTACTTTTGGGATAGAAATGAAGAAATCCAACTTCTACCAGTGGCTCAAATTCTTCCAGTTCCCCAAAAAAATCAAATAACCGAAACATACCATATTCCTTATTCGATTCAAGAGCTAGCTTCTCCCTATGATCTTCCAGACAAGTGGATGTGTATAGCAAAAAGAAAGATAAATCGTAAAATATAAACCTTTTGTTTATTTATATTTTATTTTTTAATATATCAAATACATGAAGTCTTCTTGATGAATAAAAGTGAATAAGTACCCGTAAAAAACTTAGACTCAACAACAATATTATTTGTTTCACTAATATAATTTCATGAAATGAAAAAAAAAACAGGTTTCAACGTAATAATATATGGAAAAAGTCGAAAGAGATGGATGTTTTGATATTATTTGCCAAGAAGCAAAAGTGAAAAAGCATTTTATGTGAATCATATCAATCATTTATTATTATAATTTTAAAGTGTTTATTCAAGAATTTTGAAAAAAATATTTTCGTGGTATTTTGTAAAATCCCGTGTATACAACAACATTATTTTATCTTTTTGTTATCATTTCAGTTGCAAATACACTATGCAGTAGTTTACGTCTTTTACCTTTTACTATTATTTGAAACAATAATATACTCTTATTCTATAACAAGAGTATAGTAATTTATGTACTTTGTGAAAGTACAAAACAAGAAAACAAAAAAAAAATAATGAAAGACTTTTTCCTTTTTCTTACACTTAGAACTTAGAGTGAAATGGCAAATAATATTTCTAAAATAAGAAATACTTATAAAAATCTAGTAATACATCATCAATCATCATATAAATTAAACCATTAAAAAATTGCAACAATACAAACTCTAAGCAATTCATTTTTGTATACTGAACCATTTTTCATAAAATGCATTATTATTTTTATATTTTACATTCATTGCACATGAACGCGTATTTCTCAAAAATATACGAAATTTTCTTCTTTTTTTCCATACCTATCTATATGTATCTATATGTAGTGCAACAAAAATGCACAAAATATTGATTGGACAAATACATGATTTATATTTTAAGTAAATTGAGTAGTTTACATAATGTTACACGTACGCGTGGATCATAAATCGTGAGAATAATATTCTGAAATAATACATTTGAAGTTGAATATAATATATGTTGTAGAAAATAAATCAGAGATTAAAATATCTATATTATAGTCTATCTATATTATAATAATATGTATTTAAAATATTTAGATACATGCTTAAATCTTAAATATTTGAAAAGTGAAGTAGAATTTATCAGGTAGGCTTAGTTTGATAATCGTGAACTATACCGCCGTAAACTGTAACGTACATATTATTCTGAAAAGTTCTAACACTAGGGCAAACCGATAGCTTCAATTTTCGCCTCGTTTTTGCTTTAGCTTTTTGCTAATATAGTTATGAAGACATGTACTTAAATGCATAATATTTGCAGATATGAAACGCTAAAGAAGTGTTTCTTCCTAGAGGACAATATTATGTGTTATGTGTTATTATAACACTGTAACACGTTGATATAAATATCTTGTACAGTATATTGTACATAATATATATACATATAATATTATACTATTTAGATAGGACACTATTATTTGTTCTGTTAAATAGAAAAGCTAAAATGTGATAAAACAAGAGAATTTTGTTGGAAAAATTGATATTTGGCATCATCGTCATCATATTATACGTATTCTTATATTTTATAACAAGTGCTACAATAATTTTAAGATTACCGATGCAGTCAGTCAGTATTTCATTCATAATAGATACTACCATTGATTATTGATATACTTGCGCTAACAATAGTATTATGTGGATACATTCTTGATACATTTATTTCTCCGTTAGTTTATCTTTGGTGACAAAGGGTGTATTTCTTGATGATGATGATGATGTTTTAATAATAGTTATGTGTAGAAAATTATCTGGGTAGCTAAGATGTTCACTCATCCATTGAATAGGAGTATTTAGAGAAGGTTCTATTCCATGAGTAATAACACGTACTGTAAATAAATGGATAGCATAATAATATTACGTAATAATTCATAATAATACTCAACTCTCTTTTTTTAAGCTAGATTTATATATGAATGTATATTATATATTATAGGAAGCATAAAATAGTCATTGTTGTATTGTACCTTCATTAAATTCTAAATTTGGTATAAATTCTAAAAGTGCTTCTTGTAGAGTTGTCCAATTTCCAGTAGTATCATCTATTGGTTTTACTAATCTTTGAACCGGTTTGTCCATTATATAACATTTCATAGGAATGTTACGAAATCCTTCCCCCGCTACTGACTCCATCAATTTTTTATTTACACTCCAAAATTGATCAAATTTATCTACAAGTACAAGAAAAGAAGATTGTGTATATTTGTTATTTATTGAAAATTGAACATGTTATACTATAATATGCTATAAGCTATAACATAAACGATGAAACGAATAATATTACACTACGACAAAATGACAATAAATAATATACAACATGTTATAATATTCTGCAATATTTTGCATACTTTGACAAATTTCATACCATTTTGAAAACCCAACCACAGTTGATGATGATCTTTTTCTTGCATATTATTAATGATTTGTCCTTTATGTTTTAAAGCATCAGCCTCTTTAATTCCGGACATAAAGTGTGACCTTATAGCATCTTTCGTTGGACACCTTAAAATTTCTCCCTCTGGATAATCTTCAAAATGTACAGTCACCGTCCATGGGAGATTTGAGTCGTAGCAAAATACATCATACCAAACACCAATAGGGTAGTTCCTATACATAAACATAAAAAATATGGACTGAATTGACATGCTACATGGAATAAATACGTACATTGATGATTATAAATTATAAACATATTATGACTATTGAATATTACAAAGGGGTTTACCATTTAATTGGCTGGCCATTATAATCAAGCCACATTTCTTTATTTACAGATTCTGGATTTATATACTGAATAAAATGTTTCCTCACCTAAAACCAGAATGAAAAAATACATGTAACAAATACATAAACCCAATTATAAATTATAAGTATATTTTTATACGCTGAACTTACATAATAATATACACTAGTAAATAAAACTTACTTTATCAGTGACAAGAGGAAAGTATAATAGTCTCGGCACCATCAAATAAAATGGATCAGGAACATTTAATGTGAAGACTTCTTCCGAAGCCAGGACAAATGACACGGGAAGTCGACCTTCAAAAATTTCTCGGAGTACCTCTCTATCGTCAGCCATTCGTATTACTTTTCTTTGAACAAATGACTGAGACATATACAAGGGAGTATCAACAACAAATAATTACTATTATTGCTGGTAATTAGTAGACTAACGGATGCTCTTTATCTTTTTTATAGGACACATTAGGTAAACACAACAAGATTTAGTTTTCCTAAAAATGACATTGAATCGCTTTTATTTCAAAAGTGTCTTTACTTAACTATGAACGATTTTGGTACTACACGTTACACGTTAGAACAAACTAAAAGACTATATTTAAAATTTAAAAGATAAAAAAGATTGTCCAGGACAAACAATTGACTTGGGAAACACGGACACAATCATCATTACTACGTCCACTTTAATACACATACTATTTACAGGTTTTCAGAAATAGTTATAATAATGACAGTAAATAATGAGTTGGCCGTAAATACATTGCACAAGTCACTAGAAATATGGTACACTGATAATGAACAATTCAGATCTATAATTAATATCCATTAAAATGTCTTTAGTCTTTGGCAACAGTGATCAAATATCAAAGAATTCTTTGAATTTTCAAAGTTGTGTGTTCACAGAGAGCCAGCATAGAATTTACAATTTATCATGTGCATGAAAAGTGAATAGACAAAACTCTCAACAGCATTAGAATTACCATTTAACATTTAAGTACAATTTAAGTACTTAAATAAGTATAAAAATATTATGCAATTCATCATGTCCAATGGAACATAGAACGTCTTTGGTTTTATGTTTATAAATAATGTTTCGAAATGAAATAAAGCAGTATGAATAGAAATCAGAAATCAAAAAAATATGTTCGTCCCATTTTACGTGAGCAGTGTGAGCAGTAAAATAATTATGCAAATACTTTAATTTGGACTGTGGACTGTGGTTTTGTTATAAAATGTTCATTTTACATTCCTGCAAATTTTTACAACTAATTTATACAGAGCTCCGAATGCAAAAATATCCGAAATCCAAAATAAAAACGACAAGGTTGTGTTCTAGTTTTTATAGTTTCTTCGAGTCAAGTGGACCCAAAACTTAAATGGACCATATTATGTTTCTACTGGTTTGAGTATTTTGGATTGGTTCAGTGTCAGAACAGGCATCCGTGAAATAAAGAGATTCATTAGAAGGTGTTTCATCTAAACCTGATTCTAAGGCATCTACGAAAACGTCTTCTCTCATTGTATCCCCGATTTGCATCACTGTTGATTCGACTTCCGATATTTCATTTTCCTTGAGGAGACAGTCTTGAATAATTTTATTTGCTTCTTTTCGTTTCATTTCTTGACGTTTTTTAACCCGTTGAAACTCTGCATTAATATCCTCCGTGGATTCTAACCAAACAGGTTCGTCAAATACTTCTGCGAGTTGTTTCCTTTCAAATTCTGATTGATTTTTACCAACTTTTTCCTGAATCTGTCGAATTTCATGTGGCGTATTTCTCAGAATGTTTTCATTGTTTTCTAACAGTTTGAAATGAAAAATATTTAAACAAAGTACTCGATAAGATTCGATTATATAGTTTGTTGTTTGTTGAATATAATTTATCACCTTGAGTCGGAATTACACACGGTAACATGGATTCAGTTGGTATCGGCAGTGAACGTAATGGATTATTAGCGTTGCTGCTGTGGCCTCTTTCTTGGAGTAATAGCGTTTCTCTCTCAAAATTTGAAAACGCTGAATAAAATAATGACTATGTATTATTTTATTCTATGACCTATGACTTAAAATGTATATTTAATATTTAAACCCACTTATATAATATATACCTCTTGTTGCTCCAGTCAATAACTGTTGAAAACGATTGGTTAAATCCGGCTCTTGTAACGCTTCAGTGATGCTTTATTATTATTATTTTCATTTTTGAAAAACAAAACATACACATTTTCTTTTTTCTTGAGTTACATATTCAAAAACGTTTAGTGAGAGACTTTCTTAATTCTTACATGTTCAAGATTCCTTTGAATCCATTTTCTTGGATTGGTAAGTTTGGACAGCCGGCACCTGACGATGATGAACACGGTTGATCTTGATCAGAATTTGGTGTACCTGGAAGACTACGTAAATTTTGCTTTCTCTCGTCATTTATGACACCATCATCATCATCATTTTGCTCGGTTAAATTGTCACTCGGCGAAGAGGCAGCTGCTGTTATAGAGTCAAATACATTTTGGAGCATCTGACAATGACTTTCTTCTAAGCCGCCCTCCTGCAAGAATGAAGTCAAATAAGGCAAAAGTTTCCAACCATCCATTTTTGACACTTTGTCACGTTACTCCTTGAGTTCACAGGTACTTTAATTTTGTTACAAATATAGCGTGTTACTGTTTACAAAATAAGAAACATAGGAAAGGAAAGCGACGACCGCAACCCTTAATTTTGTTCTCTACCTTATTCCATAATTTTTACATTTTATAACAGTACTTTAATAAAAACTCCGTTGCCTCAAATTTTAAAATTCAAAACTCCTTGGACTAAGGAGTAGAGTAGAATATTGCTATAAAGGGAGAGGAAGGAGGAAATCCTTCATCAGGTGTATCATATAATATTTCCATGTCGACAAACTAAGTCTACATATTATTACATATCATGTGTGTGGATTGTGGATGTGCTCAGATCACAGATGCAAGTAGAAAGTATAAAATTACCCTTGATGGGGCATGGGGCAGGTGAGGTGGTAAAAGTACTTACAGTTTATGTATTTCTAAATTTCTACGCTATCAACTTTCTCCCAGCTTTCACTTTCAGACTGGTAAATAAAACATAAAACATATAATATGTACTACTACAGAGCTGCTGACTGCTGCATATATTATATATTTTCTTTTTGCATATTTTTACAGGTTGAAAAACTAGAAATAGAACCATGCCCGACATGATACAAAACTGTTTGTAGTGTGATGGAGTCGTTATCTTTGATGTAACCGTTCTTGCCTTGAAATTTCACATTGGTCCACGTCTCGAGACGTCTCCCAGTTTATCATGTATCCACACCAAAGTGTTGCTTCTGAATCTAATGATTTTATTATAGATACAGTACATAAGTTGGCACTAAAAAGTATGATATTCAGAATTCAGAATAGCTCTTGCTTTATTTATGGTCAGGAAGTCAAAAAAAATGTATTTATGCATTTTTTTTAATTTTTTGTTTACACTCAAGACTCAAAACTCAAGACTCGCTCAAGGTCCAGTGACGTCGAGAGTCGAGAGGCTTAAAATTAATCAGCAGACGTTTTACATGCATTTGATGAGTGTCAAGTGTAACTGTTAAATGTGGTGAAATGAGAAATGAGTGATTGGTATTAGGTAGTAGTTCACATAATTATCAAACTACATACACTACATATTATTATGACATCATTTGTCTTGAACAAATGCAGCAAATATAGAATTAATTATTGTTTATTTTTGTTTACTCCAAACTTCAGCTATATTTATTTTATCAACATCAATATATTAGAATCAATATAGAACATAGATTTTGTAGTTTTCAGTGTACCTTTTGATTGGGATATTTGGTACAGACTTGGCATTTATTTTATTTTTAAGACACTATATTATTATGGTTTTCGTCTAATCGTAAGAGAAATGCTGTCTAGAGTCTAGAATCAAGAATCTAGAGGCCAAGAGCCGAGACTTAGTGTAGAAATTAGAATCTACAGTATAAGTAGATCATGTAATATTATATTATAGCCATTCGTATCGTATTTAGATCTATATGAAGCTGTAAATTGTATAGCTTGTAATGTATGAAAGAGTTTTATTCAGCACTTAATCCCATGTAGAAAAAATAGAGAGCGTTATACATAGAAGGTAATTAAATGGACATTTCCTGATTCCTGATACACATGTCAAGCTGTTTCCTTCTCTACGTTCTATGTTAAAATTGTACACGCTGTATAGATAATAGATATTATGCAGCACTGCATACTCAATATGTATTTAATATGAAAAAACTGAGATAAGAATAGATAAAGTCCAAACCTCCAAACCAAAGTACACTGTACACTTAAACATTACACAGCAAATCACATTATGTAAGTACTGCACCTCTTTCCCAAAGAATAGTATTTACATGATTAATAATCCCGGTAACCACTCTACTCGATCAGCTATATTTTGTCTTTTCAATTGTCATCATTTTATGTAGTTTTTAGTTGGTAGCACATCCTTTAAAAAGTACAAAAACGGGATTTGGAACTGAAAGTTCAAATGTCTTTAATTTAAGGCATTCTGAATTCTGACCCTAGGAACTCACTTAGATTTTAGATTGAAATTGAATGACACAAAAGGAACATAATAATATGCAATATGCATGATATTTAATATTTACACTACCTAAATATACTTTACTGCAGGACATATCCGTCTCATTTTTCTCTGCACTCTGCATTCCACTCTCGTAAATAAATGAATTGGAAATTCCATGATAAAATGTAAAAGTGCTGATAAAATGTTATACATCCTTTTGTGCTCGTATATTGATCCTTTACTCCTCTATTTTATGTAGTGGAGTTAAGATTTCAGACCATAAAGCGATAAGGATGATAATAATTGTTGTTGTTGTTGTAAAAATGGTTTGTGCTTTGTTTGACTTTTCACTTTTTAAATACACAATACACGCCTGTGGCATGTGACCAATGCAATGATCAATGGGACAATCAATAATCAATGTAAATCATGTTATCAATTCTCCATTCTCAACACTCAATACTCAATACAACAACTAGTAAAAACAACTGAGATACGCATTTATTGGACTTGTACATAACTTGTACATAACTCATACATTATACATTTTACATAATACATAATAATTTTTAACCGTATGTTATTTCTAGTGCATTATTTTCTGAAATATAGTAGTACAATGCTATTTAGCATTATTTATTATAATAACTAATATTATTATTATTAATTATTAATATTATTGTGTACGTCCTATGTCCTAAACATCCGCGTACACATAACACATGTACGCTTTAACATGTAAAATCTTGTGTTAGAATCTTTTTTTTGTGTTTCATTATAATATGCTCATAATATAAGTAAAACCAACGTAATATTAAATAACACTGTATATAAATGAAATTGCAAATAAGTATATTATTTATACTATATTATTAAATTTAATGTTATGTACATGGGCATAGATTTGAGGGATTATTGATGAATCTACGTTATAGATTGTACATTCCTTGTCTTTTTTGGCATTATTCATTTTTCATGATTCAGTAGACGGACAAATGAGCGAGATATACAAGAATAACATAATTACAATTATGTTCGTCAGTAAAGGGATAATATTGAACTTGTTTATTCTGTGTGTCTGTGGTCTGTGATGAATATTTTATAGTAATTATTTTTAATGTTAATTAATAATGTCTACAGTCTACTGTACTTTTGATCCTTTTGTACCAGTTCGTACACTGCTTCCATCAACCGGAAGGCTGGACTGGTGAGCGGCTGCCATGTCCACTTCCTGTATATGTAAACAAGAAAACATGAATTTTATTCAAGTCATTGAGGTTTTAACTTCTCAAAATAATCAAATAAATGTGTATTATGCATAATATCATGTATCAGAATTGATAATTATTGGAAAAGCATACCGCATCTCTGGAGAATTTTAAGCCCATGGTTAATCCAATGGCGAATGCTTCAACTCTAGAGTCTATAATGTGACCTTCCTTCGTTAATCCTATAAATGGTTATGCAATGGGGAGAAGAATATCAGAATTAGTACGTAATATAACACATGCATACATTTACTACGTACTTTAAAGTATAATGTAGTCTGGGATTCAAAGTCATGCATTGAACATTGAATGGCCGGTCTGTAAAAAGTAAAGTGTAAAGTCTGTAAGAGATGAGACGAGAGAGGCAGAGTCAAAGTTTAAAATTTCTTTGAAAGGTTATACATTGGAATTGCAATAGAAGAGAAGAAAATGAACAAATTGGAATGGTGGATTTTTTTTTGGAAAATTATAAATTTCCTCTACAATTTGTCTACTACACACTACACACTGTGTCAAATATTTTCTAAAACTACAAACTATATCTGATATCTGTACTTAAGTATAGAACTTACTGGTGAGACGCTCGTGCAATTCACTGACGGGAACCATAATCAAGTCAACGAATTCACCTTCACTGGGTTGAGGTTTGTTGTTTTGGTTCTCCAGAGCGTCACCATTAATCTGTTGATTGTCATAAAATGGAAGAAAATCATTGATGATGTAGGCTTTTAAAATTTGACTATTTGACTATTTAACAGTACAAACAAAACGTGTACTCTGCTTTCAAGGATAAGGAAAAATGGATGAAACAGGAATATTCCTTTTTCAACTTTCCAGCATAATTTAATCATACGTTGTACATTCATAGTACATAAAACTGTATTGCGATTTTCCTGGTTCATACACAGTATAAAATATTATGTAATTTACAATGCCTACTGCCTACAGAATATACAACTTGAATAAATGTATCACGTATCACGTATACAGCATGTTTCAGAAAAAGGACAGATTGTGAAATGAAATTCCATTCATGATTCATACATACAGTTATATATTTAATATTTAATACTGTGCTGTCTAGTTGATTTCTGTATCAGGATTCAGGATGTTCTATCATACAAAATACAAATGCTCCACACATGTGATCTAAGATCTAAGAAGAAGTGTACTGATTACAGATGATGGTCGCATACCTACAATACAGATATTCTAACATAGTCAGTGTCAACTCTTTCTCATTATTCATCACCATCATTTTATCATCTTGTTACTTACTCTCAACAACTTTTTAGTTTGAGATTTGAGATTTGAGTGAGTTGCACAATTTTATTACGTATACGTACAAAGTTTAACACTGTATATTCTCTATATTCTATACTCTTTACTGTATAGGTGCACGTGGACAAGGGCAAAATCCACATGGGCATGAATACTCAATACTCACGTCTTGTCTTGTCAGATACTATTATTATCATTTCTATCTTTTATAAAATTATATCATCAATCATGTGATATAAAAACACTGTAATAAAATTAATATTTAAAAACTAGATTAAAGAATGTGGCTTCCTGTTTTTGAATTTTGTGCACTCTCATGTAATATTTGTCTATTGTATAATTAAACAAACAATGATAAAGTACATAATAAATTGTAGTTTGTAATACCTTGACTGTAGCATAACGAATGACTGAAGAGGATGAACCGGGGTCAGTTGCAAGTCTGTCACTATATTTTGTCAAGAAAGGAAAAGAAACAAAACAAAGCCCTTGATTTTTGATCAGTTACAATTTACAATTTGCAATGCAACCTAAAGTATGTATACATTGTATTGTACGTAGTACGTAGGACATGGTACATAGAATAATATATAGCAATAATTATTTTCAATTATGTATGCACCAAAACACGTTTTGACACTTTATAAAATTTGAACTTTGAGTTTTGAGCATGTTTGCAAATCAAAGACCAAGACACAAGACACACATCGTCTATTTAAATTCTTAGAACAAACGGAAAAAAGAAAAACCAAAGAATGTATCGTGTATCATGTGTTATCGTTTATCGTGTACTAGAAACTTCAAAAATATCTGCCTCACCTCATATGAGTTACTTCTCCATGATAGCCAGTTTCTTCTTTCAGTTCTCGTACTGCAGCGTCCAAGACTCCCTCGCCATTTTCAAGAAGACCTGACCCATAATAAACATTACATGTTAACAAACATCATCATCACATTCACGAAATACTTCTTTTAATTTCTAGTTCTAGTTTACACATGACACATAATATGATTTTATCATCAGCTACTGCTCCTTGATTCTAACAAATCCTACATAATATTATTATACCACAAGTCCATTTGCATGCATACACACTACACACAGAACAAATTCTCGTGACTTTCAGTAGACACATAATCATTTCATACATAGATGTAGAATGTAGACAACAACATTAGGGGACAACTTCACAACGACTTTTTCTTCATTTCTACATGTTACATAATATTATACATATCAATCAAACGGAACTTGTTCGGTACACACAAACAACAAACAAACAAATAAATAAATAATAATATGTACTTTATTACCGCAACTTAATACATACTTAAAAGTAACAATGCTTCTAATTCCTACTGTACGTCTGAGTTTTAGAATGCTATATTATTAAATAGTAAAGATGGAATTAAAATGTAATCACCTGCGGGGAATTCGATACAATATCCATTGACTGCTGGTCTGTATTGTCGTACCAAAACGATCATGTCATAGTGCAACAATCGTCTATAAATGGCAATAGCAGCTACGGCATCTGTATCACTTCCGTGAGGTCTGGTTATCCGATTACAAGCTTCCCATGATCTATAAATAAATATATTATACAATAAATAATAAAACATGTAAGTACTTACAAAAGTTTGCAGAGATGCTTTATTAACAAAAAAGTAGGTAGTAAAAGACTTTGTTGTCTCATATTTCCTCATATTCATAATTTTTCACCTTTCAACTCCATTTGGATCAAGGTACTTAATGTTACTTAAACTTAGCCATTTGCCCTCATGTGAAAGTTCTTCTGAGAGATAGGTGCAGTGCACATGATAACCATTTGAATTTTGATTTGTTCTTTGACTCATTATTGTTACTGGTATTTGGATTGAATTGGAATGATTAAATTTTCTGTAGAATTTATATAATTATTATGTAAGTTGACACAATAACTATTGAACAAATGTGATTTCCTTTGTTATTGAAAATTGAAACAAATAGTAATGTGTGGGATTGGTTCAAAGTACTGATCTGGATTCTAGACGTAACTATATTGTTGTATTAAAATGCGGTATAGGAAAATATGTGATGAGATGTACAATAATTAATATTTATTATTAACTGGTAGCACGAGATGTGAGACGCACAAAAGCTCAAGAAAGACTGATTGAAAAGTTAACAGGGAAAAGAAGAAGAGAATAACAACTTTGAGAAGTAGGAGAGATGACTGTATAATGTATAATCTATCTATTATATATTATTCTGTATATTTTATACTGGAGGGAAACAGGTTTTAGGTATAATGTTACAAGTGCTGATCAAAAAAGAGTCACATCACATCACACAAGTCAAAGGAGTCATTCAAAATGAACAACAACTATTTAGTAGAAAACTCATATATATATATGAAACATACTTAAAGTGATATCTCGTATCATTTATTTAATGAGTATATATATTATATATACTCACATATTTTTATAATATACTCTAGACTGAATAGTTTTGTAGTTGTTTTCTCCATACATAATATTTATTTAATGTAGTAATAGTAATGTAAAGAGATACACATGACATGCGGGACATGGAAGATATTTTGTACATATTGTACAAGCTACAAAATACAAGCTATAGATTTTCTATATACTACCTATATTAATTTAAAACTGCTAATACATCCTTTATCGTTTCATTTAAGATTTAAGATATATAACTAAAGTAAGACTCTGGTATTAAATTGGTACGTCCATTATCCATTACTTGTACGTTATATTAGTATATCTAGTAGCAGCCGACGACGAAGAAGAAGAAGACATGAAGAAGTAAAGAAAAAAACTACGTACTTATAATCTCCAATGAAAGCTAGAACTTTTACATCTAGTCTCTAAAGTATATGATGTGTAGAATTCAATACTATATAATACTTAGTTCATTACATATTATGTATATATTATATGTATCTCACTGAATTAGTTATGTGCCAATATATTACGATATGTATGTGTAAATCCTAGTTTAATGTGTATATATAGTTATACATATCAAGTTTTTTAGTAAACTGACCAGGCATACTTAATCAGTGTCATCATTTTGCTCCTGTACATTGTACATAGTACATATACAACTCTATATTGTACATACTAAATTTTATGCATATAGTTCTTTATGACCAAAATATAAAATGTTTACAGATTTCAATTTTCCCTATAATATTCTATATTCTATAGATGAATAGCTTTTTTAAAAGTAAGTACTTATTAGAGAGTTTTAATCGAAAACAGCCAACAAGCTAAAAGATAGACGGAGATATCCAGCAGTTCATTTTTAGTACTTGCCATGTACTTACTACTGACTACATAAGTAAGTACATGTTACTAAACTGTACACTGTACAGCTTACAGTTTAGTCCCTGTATCTCTAGTTTTATGCATTGTATTTTTAGTACTTTCAACTATACATCATACATTTGAACTATATATTATTACGTACTCATTACTCATGCATTTGCTTTTATTTCTAATCGGATTTTTTGTTACGGACGTTTATACATATGTACAGAACATGCATAAAAATCAATTTTTTTGTTACTAATAATATATGTATTATTCACACTAATCCTTTCTAAATAAAAGTGTGGTTGCCGATAACGTTCAATAATGTATTAATTAATATGTCATAGAAGTCACAAAGTATTATTCTTAGGAAGTTTATGAAGAATTCTTTCTTATGTAGTTTTTCAATATTTTTTTTACCATTTATAGGTGTAGTTATAAAATGGTGTTGGATTGTAAGTAAATGCTGTACATTGTACATAAACAACCATTTGTGTCTTTTTTTCGATACTACGTCGTTCTAAATCAGTTTTTAGATGAGTTTTTCCTCATCAGAAAAACATTACTATAATACTATAATAGACAAGTGTGTTTTGAAAGTAGTAGTTGGCTGTGATTGTTTGTGGACTGTGAAAATGTATAGAATGTATATGTATCATAGATTATAGGTATATTATATGAACAGGTATCAATTGTAATAAAAAATTGTTTACATCTTACATCTTACGATGCTAGAATCTGGAATCTGGACTGTCCTGTTGTACAAAAGCATCATCTATAGTCCACACAGCATATTTAATTATGCATGTTGCATGTATGTTGCGTTTACAATAATACGGTATATATTTAGTATAACATTATACATTATACATTATACATGCTTATGTGAGCAGTGAGCAAAAACAAATAACAGAAATTGCATACAAAAAGCGATCATATTACCTATTGTAAAACTTGTAGCAAAACAAAATGTCTTGTAAAGGTTTATTGATCATGTGGGACATAATTAAAATGCTTGAAACTGGAAAAATGGACACAAAAGTCAAAACACTGTTGTTACTTTTATATATCAGCTTCTGTACACGAAATATTTTTCAGAAGAAAATAGAAGAAGAAAGAAAAAGCTTTGAAAACAAAGCTTTTTTGTTTGCACTGATAAATGAGCATATGAATGCAAGAACAAAGAAAGTCATCCTTGATCGACACGTCATTATAAAAAATGTAGCAAAATCCAAAATAAGCCAAAATCTAAGATTCCAGATTCCAGAGATCGTCATTAGATTTAGTTTTAATCAAAGTATTGTTGAAAGACAGGATAATATAAGTTGATTAATGTACGTATGTGTGTGTAAGTGTTAAAGTTATCTGTCTGTGGTGTCCAACAGAGGAAAAGTACTTGTATAACAATGGAAGCCCTCTTTAGAATCCCGTTTGTATTTTTGACAGTCCCGAATCTAAAATTAAGAAAACCCTCATGGCTAGTCCAACCATCAGCAATGGTAAAAAAAAACCCGGATTAATTCATGTATTATTGCTAAAAGTCATTGTAAACTGTTCTATTTGCTTACTTTTAATCTATATATTATAATGAAATATTTATTTATTGGTGAATTACAGGTTGTTTTTTCCCTTGCCTTGTTCTCATATTTTTTGGTTACAGCCGGTATATAAATTTTGTCACTTTTATACAAATATTACAATATTACAGCTTTATATGTTTTACCTATTACATACATCTAGCAAATAATTTTCCTCCAAAGTACTTGATAATCATTTTATTTTTGTCTATATATATACATATAGGAGTCATATATGACGTTATTGTAGAACCACCTGGAGTAGGTTCCACTGTTGATGAGAGAGGCGTCTCAAGACCGGTAAATAATTAAATAAGAGTTATATGAGTACCTATATACATATACATACGTTAATGCTTCAAACTTTGTTCATAAATACATAAGTTATACAAAAGTTTATTTGTGTGAGTTTACATAAAAGTGAAGAAGTGTGTGATAATTGAAAATTAAAAATTCATCACGTAATTTATTTATATGAACGTTACAGGTAGCATTCATGCCTTATAGAGTGAATGGACAGTATATTCTTGAAGGGCTGGCATCAAGTTTCTTATTTACTATCGGAGGGTTGGGCTTCATTATTTTGTATAGAACACATGATTCTGTTGGAAGTTCGTATAAACAAGGTAGTGGTCTCGGATATTACCTTATGACATCCGTTGGATTCATCTGTATTCTCGTCTCTGTACTCACTACACACATTTTTATGAGAATGAAATTACCGTAAGTATTTACTTATAACTTATATTATGTTACAATATATTTACTTGTATTTTCTATTCTATGGAAAACAAATCATAATAATTATGAATATTATGCATAATATGTATATTTAAAACATTTCTCTGTTTTGACTTTGTTTTTATACAGGGGTTACTATCTTCATCCTTAACTTGTGAGCGATTAATCTTTTCCTTCCATCTTTTTAATATATATATGGTACTACACTTTATTTGCATATCAGTAATAATAATAGTTATTATTATTATTATGATACCTTTAAAAAAAATATATGTGTTATTAGTTGTATTTATTGTATAAAACATAGTACGATTCATCATTTACGTTTTTACTTATGCCAAATTCGTACACATACCAATATTACATAGGACATTTCAACGTAAATAAATATTATTGTGTACTGCACATCTAAAATTATATATTGATTTGTTATCATATATTGCTTAGTATTAATAATTAATACACTATAATGTATAATAATTAATGTTTACGTACTTATTTATATATTTTTCAAGAATTTCGTCATAAAAGAATCATTATTATTATTTGTTATTAAATAAAAAAATTATTGTGAAGACTTTTTTCACTAGCATTTTAACAAGAATACAATTGTATAATATTATTATTATGTTACACAGGCCGTTTGGTTTCTGTTTCCTAGTTTTTGACTCTTATAATATAAATTGACTTTGATGAATTCTATTCTCTGATAGATCCTGTTTGCCATCCTTTAGAGCATTATCTGAACATGATATACAAATTACAAATCATGACATTTCGTACATTTTAGATATAGACATGTTTTGCAAGTAAATTTTTCGCGCTTACAGATGCCCTTGAAAATACAAATCATTTTGCTGCTGGACGA
>JAQGBH010000014.1:0-105667 GCA_034698265.1 Sminthurinus aureus
GATTTTCAATAGTTTGTTGATGATCCCCAATTCATCCCCTACAATTTGGTATATGGATCATTAAGATCCGTTCAGCCGTTTGGGCTCCAAGGATGTCCCTACGATTTTGTTTGTGAAATCAAAAGGAAAATATATCTTCCTTCCCTTAAAATGTGCATTCATAAGGGAAAATAAGAGAAAATAGAAGATATTATAACTTATAACAAAAAAACAAACAAAGCAGAAGAAAAATAATTTTGTAACAAACAAAAATAAAAATTACCTCATAAAATGTACGTATTATGAGAGGTTCACAGTTCACACACTATATAATATTAGAATAGAGTATGTTAAGTACGGAGAAGAAAAGAAAGAACAGCGTTGCAAAAACTCAACTTTCCCCAGCTTTTCATGCAGATGTGTAAAACATACTTAACGATGTTTCTCCAGATCAGGATACGGTGCAAAAAGGAATAAAGTAGAACACAATGTCTTATATCGATACTCTAAAAAATATCTACACTACAATAATTAATAATATTCCCAGATGTGTACATTATACATATTATGTAACATGTAACACAGTTTACTAATCAAAAGTGTCAATTTGTCTTCATAGAGTGTCGATATGTTTGTAAACATATATTTACATGAAATACAAACATGCAACCAGTAAATATTTGACATAAAAGTACTTCCATAATTTTAAGAATACTTGCTTTTTTAAACCGTGGTTAAAGCCGTATCCACATTCAACATAATACAGTATTCACACATACTCTACACGTATCCGTAAAATTTTGCAATTTATATCAGTTCAGTACTTACCACAGACCACTGGCAGTTTTGGTATCTGAATATATTATGTTATCCGAGTACGTGTATATGTATGGAGTACGTAGTTCTCATAACGTGTTTATGAAGGATTATATAAATTTTTGAACAATAATTTTGCAAATTCTCCTCAAGAGGCTGTATGTTTAAGAATGGACATTGTACACATACTATGTAATATATAGCATATGATGTATAGAATGTATAGTATTACTCACATGTTTATTGTTTTATTTAGTTTTAATTGAAAAGTAAAAATTAATTTTAGGAATATTTTAGGACGTATTTAATGTCCGTTGAACGGAAACATATGTATATACTTTGTGTTCCACTCTCTCAACTTTCAGGTTTCAATTTTCAGTTGTCCCTAAATAAAAAATGAAAAATAAAACGTTGATTTAGAAGCAACGAATTTATATGTACTTATATACATGCATAAGATATTGTTATGTGTAATTGTGATTTGTGAAAATGTGCTCTATTGGAAATCGAAAAAGTATGAAAGTTATTAAATGCTGTAAATATATAAATAAATAAATATATATATATTATACTATATTATGTACATTGCTTTGACATTTACTGTTTACTGATTGTACCATAACATATTCTCACATAAATACATCATTTCTATCATCGGACATATTTTTCTCATCATAAAAGTATAGTATACCATTCACCCTTCACCACATTCACACCAGTCATACATTAGGCATTTGCTGCCATTTCATCGTAAACAAATAGTTTACATTTTTTCGAGAAACTAAAAGAGAGAGTATCTCAGTACTAATTATACATATGTACATTTAACTTTTAACTATAACATAATATATAGCGTGTTTGCGCGTGTGTACATAACCTAGAATCTATATATATATATATACTAGATATTTGATCATTACTTATAAACTGCAATCTCATGTTGTTCTCTCTTCTGTCATAATTTTAACCCACTGGAAATTGGGATCATTTACATTTATTTAAACACAACAAGAAATCATCTGTATACACTCCATGTTACAATTATGAAATGCAGGCGTAAAAAGCACACATTATACACTTGAAATGTGATTTAACTACGCGTATTTAACCATCTATTTCGTATTATTGATATTTGCTTATGGTCCAGTATAGCATATAGCACATGCATTAATTTATAAATAGCACATATAGCATACACACTAGTAGAGTATGTGTACATAAGTAAGTAACGCATTAGTATATTAATAAATAACATGTATATGAAAAGGTTGCTATTATTTTTATGCATCAAAAGTAGGCGTATGTATTTTGTAATATTTAAATGCCTAAAACGTCATCCTAACTACGTAAGTATGTAGTTAGTTAGTTAGTTAGTGTGGGTAAAAGTTGTGCATCATTTTTGGATAATTTAGTCATTCATTGTGGATTCCATGAAAAAAGCATAAAATATTACATTTTGTCAAATCGAGACACAAGTTCCATTATGCCCCAATACACGTGCAAGTGTAGCAAGTGTCATTTTTAGAGAGAAAGGGACTATAGTAGAGATTTTTGATATTTTATGTCTTTTCATATTATTTATTCAATCATAATAAATTTATTAACCGCAATTTGTTCAATCATTCACAGTGTATTAATTAGTGATTGTAGCCTAATTTTATTTACTGATATAAGTTAAAAAAAATAAATGTATAATCAGTGTCATTGCCCTCATAGTCAACAGTTTATAGAAAAATTTCCACTTTGACCTAATTTCCCAAAAGTTTTCAAACTCAGCGCCCAGTCCAGTATATGTAGCTATATCCTATATCGTACATACATATGTATGTCGTATACAGACTCAATTATAAATTACACATTCCGAGATTCAGATTAAATTTGTCAATTAAATTTTAGTTACTAATATACATTATAATTATTATTTCTAGTCCTCGTGTTTTTTTTACCAATACCTACAAGACGAAATAAAAGTGTATCATTGATTATAAGTGTAATATTATTGTGTGTGCTTAATAAAAATATAGAGAGATACATACAGAACCATTTTTTTTTATAAAATCCATCTGTGAATCTTGTCAATTTAAAATAATAAAAATAAAATATTTCTGTTTTTCTACAATATATTATGCATAACTATCATCAACATTGTTAAAAGTTAAAAGTACAACAAGTCATTAAATATATAGTGTAACAAATACTGGAGAGTACAAACAACAACAACAACAAGCCAAAAAGGAACAATTGTAAAATTGAAAGCATTATACAGTAGAGCATTGAACATTGGACGTGAGTGAAAGAGAAGGAAGTGGTTGAAAACAAGACAACATGGTCAAAAATCCCCAAAGAAGATGATTTCTGATGTCTAATGGACGAAAGAAGGTATGTACAATATATATTATAATTGAATACGGACACAAATTGATACACATGTGAATAGTGCATAGTTACTTAAAAGTGTAGACATGTTATAATGTTATACAGATATCCTACATATCATGCATGTTTATACTTACATATCAAAGTTTAATACGCTTAAATGGTACTAATTAATCTATTATACTTGAGTTTAATTCATATTATTATTATTATTATTGAGTGATGAATGAACTCCCTATATTACTAGTGTATTATTTATTGTATTTGTACACGTTACAAATGAATGAGGATATTATTATTTATTATGATTATGATTCATCAAAACTTAATCGTCCAATCTACATAATAATGATCATTCACACACAAGTTGAATCAAAATCACTAAGTAAGTGAGTAACTCAAACTCTCTCTTTATATATATATACATATATATATTTTTTTTATAGTATTGGAGGCCGTCGTATGATGACTTCGTCCACTTGGGTAAGAAAAATACTTTAGTTTTATCCAAAAACTATTATTATTATTTTTATTATTAGGTTTATTATTATAAATACTATAAATTGTAATGACAATAATGTATTTTTGGTTTATTTATGGGATTTATATAGGCTCAGAGGATGCATCGAAGAGCGGTAATTAATTAATTTGTTAATAACAATATTATTATTTTTTAGTAACTTAGTCATTTGAATATATTTCAAAATTATAAATAATTGTAATGTTGAGAATGTAGAAAATTTTTATTAATAGTGAATATATGTAAAATATCTTGTTTTATATTTTTTGATTAATAGGCTAATCTTGGAACAGTCGTCACTTCTTGTGGAAGTGCCGCTCCATATCCAAGGCGAATAGAAAAGTATGTTAAAATTTTATATTTTTTGTATTATTTATTCAAAATTATTCCAAATTTTTCTTTGGTAGTTTTGCACACTACATTACTCATATTACACAAGTTAAACACAGTAGAAGTACACTGATAGTATTTGCCAATATAGAGAAAAGGAACTACAACTATACCAGTAAAGAGTTTACTGATCCTTTTTTATATTTAATAATTATTGTGTCATCATTCCTGTACACTCACAGACGTACAATAATAATAATAATAATAGTAATCACTCGAGAATATATTATGAATGAAAGGTTAGACTTAAATGCATTAGATTATAGAATCCTGGAATATATATATATAGTTAATATGTATAAAATTATCCAACCACACTAAATAATATCTACTCTGTATCTATATTATACATTACATATTATATTTTGAATGATGATTGTTATTTAAATGCATTTATCTGTGCGTACAAGTATGTTTATTTTTTTTATTTGACTATCGCCGTCTGTTTTTCGTCTCATAGATAAACCGCACAATGTCAATCATGAAATTTAAATCATGGATTATGAATGAACCTTGAAATGATGAATGATCTTGTATACAAGCATTTTATATTATGTCATACTATATCTATTATGAGTGTTATAATGTGTTTATGTTCTGATTTGCAAATTATAACATACTCATTACTTACTTATATTTTATACACATATCCTTCTGCCAATACATAAAAAAGTATTTAATGATGATAATCACTCTACATTTTAAAATGCAGTATATTTTATCAGTTCCTGCAAAGGTATTGATATACTTATACTCTTATGTGTGTGAAAAAAGTTATACTTATGACATAGTTATTAGTTATCAGTTTAGAATGGTGATAACAACACATCATTTGTTTAGTTTGAATTTTAAATATTAATATTCTGTGGATGTGTACACAAACTTTTAACATGTTTAAAACTTTAAAACACGTTTTAAAACTTTCATTATGATAGGAATAATAATAATAATTAGTATAACCTCATTTGTTTTTGTGCCATTTTCCTCATTCATCTAACAATTTAATGTTTTCTGTAAGTTTTAAAGTATTATACCTAGCGTACAATACAGTGGAATTTTAACAATCATCGTCCTACTAATAATAATTAGTTATTTGTTTTTGTTGCAAAGGTGTCTTTTAAAAGTTTAAATGTTCAAGTTTTATGAAATTCGTTGGTTTTTTGAATCTTTGATTTACGACTGCCTTACTATTGTAAATAAAAAATTTAAACGTACCAAGTAAGTATGATTTCTTAAACAAAAAAAAAGTTAACCTCCTAGAATAGTAATAATAGTTAGTTTATACATGACATGTATTTACAGATTTCAAGTACATTTTTTATTTCTGTTCCTTATTTTCTACCAAAAAAACAGTACTTTATTGGTTTTAATATTGCAGTTTTGTAGGATAAAAAAACCACAAGTGATTGTCATTAAATGCATAGCAGAGAGATATGTACTTATGTATATATGTGTGTGTGCCACACACTGTGTGGACATAATTCTATGATGTATGGTTGTATGATTGATTTCTATTGGTACAATGTTTTGTTTGTATACCACACACTTCATATTATACAAACCACAAACATATGTATACATTCAATAGAACTGAATAATATTGTGAATGATATATGTAATAATTTTAATATGGTACATAGAAACAGTCCTTGTTGAACAATGGCTATTTATCTCCTTTGTTACTTCTTATACAATGTACATAGTAGTATACCCTCTAGGGGAACACAGTTTACTAACACATGTAAAAAATATAATAATTAATAATTATTATTATATAAGTATGCAATTGCAGTTTTTTACTGTGTACATAATATGTATATCATACCATGAAGAAACTATGTAAACTAGTAGAATTCGAAACACAATTTTCTTTTACTGTTTTAGCTGCATGACCTATATTATTATATTGTATCAAATATGTACTTGGTAGTTTTTTACACATGATAATATTATACAGTATTAAAAATGTACATTTTATTATAAATAAACCATAAAAATGTTTTTGTTGCAGAATTTCTTATAAATGAATGTTTACTTTTATGATTACAGAGTTAAATTTGGAATCCCGTTAGAAGAAGTGTGTAAGAATGACATTGCATTTCATCCATGCATTCCTGGACCCCTTCTTGTTTTAATTCTAAAGTTGAACAAAGAAGGTCCATATAAAAAAGATGTGTTCCGAGCTCCTGGACATATTGTAAGTACTATTTTTTTTTTTACTAATTTAATAAATGTATATCTATAAATAAATAATTTCGCGTTTTCTTGAAAATACAGCTTTTGCCTAGTAGTATTTATGGAAAATCAAACCATAGTTGAATGTAAGTATGTATAATTGAGGAAGAGATGTGGGAGAGAGTTGTAATGTCACTAACTAATAATCTTTTATTTTTTATTCCTTTGCTTTTTTTTATCAGACTAATATGAAAAAACTGATCCATTTCCTTCAAAATGGAAGACTCGTAAATATAGATAATTTTTCAGTACATACTATAGCTTCTGTTTTAAAAAAGTTCCTTCGAAAACTTCCCGATGGAATATTTGGCCATCAAGGCGAACAACAACTATTTCAGATTATTGACATGTCGAGTTTGGAAGAACAGAGGGATCATATACACGCGCTAATTTCTTCACTGCCTATTTGTACTCAGCGGCTAATTGTTTTATTATTTGGAACATTTCGAGTTATTGCCTCAAACTCGGAAAAGTCACAAACTGGTATGACATCAGAATCACTTGGTGTCTCTGTTGCGCCTTCATTCTTTCACAGTTGTGTTTCAGGTAAATTATGTACCAGTCTTAAATTATAAAAAACATTAAATGTAACATGTATTTGCAAATTTTGCAAGTACCTTGGCATTATTTATTTAAACATGTAGCGTTAAAGTATAATACAAAAAGTAATTTGACTTTTGTTCTCATGGTCAATATTTTAGATGGTAAACAAGCCAAAATGGATGATGTAATGAGATTCAAGGTATGTGTTCCAGTTTATTATTATCTATTATACATATGTTCAAGCCACATTTTATATGTTTAATATATAAAGTATAAAGTATAAAATATGTTTTGTCGTAAGGAGGCATTTTAATTTCGAGTTGTTTTGTCGTACAACATTAACGGGTCAAGCTTCTATTATTTTATGTCTACTGAAGAAGTATGAAACTTTATCATCTTCTTCTACTCTAATAATTTCCAATGTTTTTCAATCGCTCTCTTCTTTTTTTTTATGAATTACTTTTTCCAAAACAAGAGGGCACTAAACTTATTAATTAATTTGACGATGTTTGGATTTTGCTATTCTTCATGAAAAATCTTTAATTATTTTAATTTCTATCAAGTTGTTTTTCGTTTTCCTCTTGATGCTTAAAATGTTACTGAGTATTGGAAATTGATATATATAATAATAATAACATGGTTTTTGGGTTAATGGCTTTGTTGTTTATTGTATTGTATAATTCATAAAACATGACTAACAATTTTTTTTGTTACGTTCATTATTTTAGGACAAGAATTAGACAATTTGGACATATTTGGCTTTTTTTACCATATTTTTAAATTAATACAATGTTATTATAGTTCATATGTATGTAGATGGTTGTAATAGTAGTAGTAGTATGTAGTACGTACGTATCAATAATTTAGTAACTATTTATCAAAAAATGTCTTAAATCTATTACTAATCGTGCATACTTATATTGACAGTCATTGTAATTAAAGTGATAGCAATAAGTAGTAATAATAATAGTAATTGTTGCTATATTACAACTATTAAGGTAACCAGTCACCGAAAAAAAAAACATTGTAATTATTTGAAGGTCATTTTAGTATTTTGTTAATGGCGATTCCTGAAAAGCTGAAGGGCTTTTTCATGTACGGTTATTATTAACCAGAAATATCTTGCGTACAAATTTATTTCCTTTATTTGAAATTTTAGTGTTGGTCACTTTTATGCATTATTGTCTGACAAGTATGTAGACATTGTTTCTAAGGTGTCAAGTTGTAGATGCAAAAAGAAGTAAATTTGAGCTTGAGATTTCATAGAAGATGAAAGAATTCTTAAAATACTTTCGGGAAAATTTATAATGTATTTGTTTTCCTTTTTTATTTTAATTGATTACATTGCAGTTGTTATTATTAGTTATGCAAATATTCCAATGCAATATAAAGTTATTTCCCTTGTACATTTATTTTTATTATGATGTATGATGTGCATAAAGTTATCCACAAAACTAATTGTACCTAAGTAAGCCACATACAGCAGCCCCCCTCTCCCTGATATATATATATATCTGATATTTCTGGAATCTAACTTACCATTATATATTTTTCTGTTTTATCCAAATTTAAAACGGCTGAATCATTCAATTCAGGCTGAGGTTACAGTAAGTTTTTCAACCACTCTTTAATCTATCATGTTTAACATAAAGTCTGTTAACGCCTAAAATAATACATACTTCTGAATGTTGTATCCCTTTAGTTAGTACTAATTTATAATGCCAGTTTCTATGAGCTAGTTCTGATTATTTGTTCTACCGTACAAAAAAAAATCTTAAAATAGTTTCGAAACCATGCTTTATCGATTAATTCATTTGTATTAGTAAGTGTAAAGCGAAAAGATTTAGCTCCCAATCCAGAATGGTTATTTTGTTGTTGTTATTTTTGTTTTTGTTTTTGTTTTTTTTGCACGTAAAATTTCTAATACAATTTTTTAATATTTAAAAAAAAACATGCATATAACCTAAACCTTTAAATTTAATATGTGAATGACAATCATCATCATGCATGTTTTGCACGTATTCTATGTACACGCATAAGATTTGATTATAATATTTTGTATTTACTAACCACTACTAACAACGTTTGTAACGTAAATACAGCGCTTTTATGACTAACGTTAGCTACGTTTGACACATTATTTTTTTTTGTTTGAGTTCAAAGTTCAAAAGACTATTATCGATTTTTGTTTTCATAGTTTTTTTAGTCGAAGATCGAAGAATGTACTTGTACTTGTTCTGAAAAACATTGACAAATTTTCAGAATATACATAATTTATAATGGCTTTATTTGTCCATATGTCTTCATGCTGTCCAATGACAAATATTGCAAATGATAAAGTATACTAATTATTATAAATCAATAGTAATTCTTTCTATAACACTATTATTTGTTAAAATGTTTGTAAATACTGTAAAACGTAACGTAATACACATGATTGTTGAAGTTTTTTCTATAGAACATTATTATCTTATGTGACGTCGCACCGACATTTTGAATTGGCGCATTTAGAGTTGTCAAGTTTAATTTTACAAATTTATTAATCAAAAAATCAATTTCCTTTGTTTCTTTTCAGATGGCCACAAAGATTATGAAATTTTTGATTGATAATTTTGGTGTGAGCAACTTATTTGGTAGAGAAAATTATGAATACTATGCTAGAATCACTGGAAGAATTTTGAAAGTTGAAGGTACATATGTTTCATAAAATATTCTTCTTTCCTCTGATACTACTACAAAAAGGATTCCTTGTTAAAATTTCATTTCTATAATTAATTACTTCATTAATTAGTTCTTGTTTTTGAACCATGTATTGCCAAAAAATGTATTCGTTCATTTTTAAAATGTATATCGTTCTTTTTTTTAACTCGGTTTTGTATTTTCATAGAGGATTGGATCTTTAGTTTTCGATACCCTCCTGACTATCTAGTTCCACGTCAGTTGTCATTACAAGCAGAAGCAACATGGCTTCAGTATGAATCTGAAAGATGGGGTCTTCAATTTAATCTTGAAGGTAATTTTATCTGTTTGTAGTAAAACTTGATGTAGGCAATCAGTTGATAGCAACTTTAGTAAAAATAAAAATAATAACAGCTGTTGTTAAACAATATAATATTTGATGTATGTATGTTTGATAGCTATGAGGCAACAAGAAGAAAGTCATTCAACACCAGCCCTGATTCAAGCTTCCGATAGGTTAGAAGCTGAAGTAGAAGAAGCCTCGTCTTCTCTCACTATCATTCCTGAAAACAATGTAAGTAATCTGGAGGCATAATTTCTTCTCGTTTCTAACATGAAATCGTAAATACTATAGCAAAACCTTAGAGCATGTATAACATTATACGTTAGATATATACTCTAAGAGCAAAACTGTGTAATACTATGTGTAAAAGTACTTACCAAACATGTCATTTGTTTTTTTTTTCTCCATAGGTCACAAGTATCAGTCTGGAAGATAACGGCCTGTTTAAGGTTAATTAAGATTCTATTTTTATCTCATTTACATTTTTTTTTTACTTTGTAAATTCTTACAAACATAAGACACAACATATTTCACAAACATTTGTTTACTATTCTCCCTCTTTTATTAATACATAATATATTAGTTTTTTTTTTACATAACATGACACAACTTTCATCAATTCATTCCATTTTTTTAAAGACAAAGTAATATAATACTATTGATTACATATATGTGTATATTATTTACAATATATTACTAGTATTATCATCTAGTTTACTACCAGAAAATATTTTATAATTTATTTTATAAAAGTTTTTTTTTTAATTTTAAAATCGCTTACCATTATTACACTTACACAGTTAAATTAATGTTACCATATTCATACATCCTCAGGTGTTGTTTTTTTTTAGTCATACGTTTATATTTGTAGCTTGTAAGTAAAAATTATCAATGTATAATGTTTGTACATTTTGCATGTTTACCATTTTTACCAGTACATAATATATTTATACATAAAAAGTACTACTATACTAGAAAAGCTTTATTATTATCATTCTTACATAAAAATGAACATAATATTATGCTCCTGTATTTTGTATGTATATATCTTTATATATATTATATAGTAAGTTATTGTTGTTGCTTTTTCCAAAAACATGTTGATAACTTTGATTATTTACATATTATTTTGCTCTTTTAACTCTATCTCGATTCAACTCATTCAATTAAATTACATTCCTCCTTTTTTTCTATCTCTCTCAGTAGATCTTTCATGTTTTTCATAATATATAATAATAATACGTATATTATATTTATTTGTATCAGGTTAGTTTTATATTGGATTAAAAGCCTAATTTCCTTTAACATGAACCAGTTTGTTGATTTGTTTTTATTTACTGTGTACTATGTACTATGTTGTTGGTTTTTTTCATGCAAAGTCTACCCATTTGATTACAAAAGAAAAGAAAACATGTCTTGGTCATTCTGCACAATAATAATTTATCAAGTTTACCTAAGTATATAGGTATATATATTACTATACATATTACTATACTATTATTTAAGTAGATTATTATTCAACAATGTTTTATTTTTAATTATTAAATGTTATTGGTTGATATTGGTCCTTTTGGTTGGTTTTTGGTTTTTTGACTTCATTTATGCCTATGTATGTATTTATTGTATATAATATATGCAGTTCTTTGGTGTTGAGACAGCTATAAAAAGTCATTGCAAATGATTAATAGTAATTGTGTCAGTCAAAAAATATATATTTTAGTCTTTTCCCCTGTTGATAGAGCAAAAAAAATCCATGTAATGAGTTAATTCAGTGAAGAAATTCTGTATTCTGTTGCAAATTTGTAAATATTTTGAATCGAGTATATAGTACGATATGCAAGTTTACGCACTGTTACTTACGCATCTTTTCTTGGTGTTAGCATATTATTATTATTACTTATTATTATTTATCATCCTGCTTTCAGAATCATAACACATTCTTTTTGTATAATGGTCTTTTGAATTACAGTCTGAGCTTTTCTGGCAGTAAAACATTTTTTTATGGTTATAAAATGGAATGGTGTGTAGCTTTTCTTATCTACTGCTAGTGCTGTGATTTCCTCTACTATGAAACCTTGTATTATTTTTTTAAAAAGTTTTTATAACATGAAAATCAGTCAGTTGCAATATTTTTTGCATGTGCAATGTTAACGAGACAAAAATGACCATTTGGCTTTTTTTTTAAAAACGAGTGAATGACAAAGATGAAAATGAAATTATAGGTACACGAAAACCAAAAATTAGAGGACAGGATACATGAAAGGTTAAAACGAAGAACGGCATGGTTTTTATCTGCACTACCGAAAATGCCAATTGTTGATATTGATTCAGACTTATTAGTGCCAGTTCTCAGGGATGATGTTAATAGAAAAGGAGGTAAATAAACATTTTCATGTCATTTCTCCATAAACATTCATAAAGTCAAAAAATTTTAAATAAGTAATAATAATAATTGATCCACAGTGATTGTGAGTGTATAATATTATAAAGAAACTATTTATTTACATTTTAATAACAGGAGTTGGTAGTTTATTCAGTTCTAGTGCAGAATCATTGAAACCTAGTTTACTGAGGAGATCCTCTAGTAAAGAAAAAGGAAGATTAGTGAGAAGAAGTTCAAGTAAAAAAAATAAAGAAAATGGAAATGGGACCAAAGTTGTTAAAAATGAAACTAATACAACTTCCGAATCTTCAACAACAAGCACTTCTAATACAAAGGCTCTCTCAACTACTAATACAAAATTAAATTCGGACAACAAAAATAAATCAATTGAAAATTCATCAACAACCGTTCCGCCAACTGACAAAGCTGACAATCCAGAAAACGTTTCAGTGCACACCGCACATTGTACTTTTTTCTATAAACCTAGATTATAAGCAGTGATGTATATAATTGTTTATTTTACCTGGTAATACATAGTAATTAATTATCCAGTAATTACTATGTATTCGCTTGTGTTCTTACGTCGTACATAGTACATAGTATAATTGATTACCCTCACAATTTGTGAGTAGGCGTTGCCCTCATACAAAAAATTCACATGTTATATTATTGCAATCACCTCGTCTCAAGTGCGGAGAAACATATTATTTTTTGCATACTATAGTAGTATGCAAAAAATAATAATATGATATTTTGATATTTTTTCTTGATTCAATAATATATATAGGTATTAAAGAGTAAATTGAGTAACATTTGACATTTCTGATTGACATTCACAATATTTTTACTTGATTACATGAATCAAGTAAAAATGTGTAAAAAAATATGTTATTTAAACTATTATTAAAAAAAAAAATAACTGAAAATCCCCTTCATATGATGGGTGATTGCAAAATGTACAATATGTAAAATCTATATAAAACATAAATATCTATAAGCGCGCATAAAAACATAAAAACAGTTCTTCAACAAATACTCAGCCATTCAAGTACACAAAAAAACTACTATACAAATAAAACTATATTATATGTACATACGATATACATAATATTATATATATATATATATATGTAAACACAAAATAATAATACTAAATTGCTATACAAATAATAATATATTATGCTATGTAAAAAATAATTAATATATAATATAATATGTACAATGTCTCTGTTTTCGTTAATTTAGTATTATTAGTTTTTTGTTATAGTATACTATCATTTGTAAGACTTCTTAATCAGTTCATCAGTTATTTCTACCAGTTGGGACTTTGATTGATTGAGAAAATCAATAAACAGTCAAAGTCCTAACCCGTAGAAATAACTGATAAACTGATTAAGAAACCTTAATCATTTGACCTTTGCATTTTTACAAACAAACGAAAAGAATACAAACTACAAAGTAATATAGTAAATAACTATATTAAATACATAATATTATAAATTATAATATATTATACAGTAAATAAAAATATGGTAATGTACCATGATGATGAAAGTAAATAATATAATTCAAACTGACGTAATTTATAAGCGTTGATCAATTTAATCTTGATATATTTATTTCATCCTCTTTTTATTCCACATACATTTTAATTCATAGAACATTATATATAGAAAGGCATCGTATACGTATTTACTATACGAACTTGTGCATCACAATTTCTTTTTATAAATCATACAAAACTCCAATAACAACAGAGTACAAAAACAAAACAAAAAACATACAATAAGAATCAAGTTACATGTAGATAAGATTCACAACATATGGTAAACAAATATATTATGTACTTATAATATATAATAATAATAATATAATAATGTCATTATAAAATGCATTCTGACGGGTTAGTAATGCTGAACATATCATATTATGATATTAGGCTAAATTATATAAATACTCAACATCTATCAGGATTTTAAATAATCACTACTGTCGACAACTACTATTGCATCTCACATATTATTATAGTCTTAGTCTAGATATATATTAGGATTACAAAAATATTCATAAATTAAATTCATAAATTAAGTAATACATTTCGTTGTGTGGAAACATTTTGTATATAAATGAATAAAAGTATAACAGTAATTTTACAAAATATGTATTATGGTTTACTTGGTGTATATTTTTAGAGTATACTATACTATGCATTTTGTGTGAATAAATTATTTGTAACTTGTAATCTGTAATATAACAGTATGAGATATGAGATATAACAACCAAAATTTAAAAAAATATATTATTATGATCTAGCTCTAAAAAGAAAAAAGAGTGGAATGAGGAAAGATACGGCACCAATAAGGTATGCTTGGGCCGGTCCAATGCTCCAAAATAATGCGGATGCTGTTAGTGGACCAAATGCTCTTGCAAGAGCACCCAAAGATCTAAAAATTCCCAATGCTATTCCTTTTTCGTTTGGACGGCTTACTCTTGCAGCTAACATAGACGTTAGACATGGAGTCATAATTGCAGATCCTAATTATAGAAAGACAAGGGAAAAAATGTGTGTGTGTGTAGTGTGTACACACACATTTAGAAAATATTAGTCAATGTAACTCAAAAAACATGAACAAATTTTTATGAGGATGTATCAAAATTTTAATGTTTGTTTTTTAAAAAAAAACATCAAAAGATAAACTTACCTATTGAATAACAGAATAGACCAAGAGCAAATGTTGCTTGATCTTGACAGTAACCAATAAGTGCAAAAGCTGGCATCATAATGAGCATGCCAATCATCGCCGCCGCTATTATTAAAAATATTAAAAACAAGTACAAAGTTATTAAGTATAATCATATAAATTTACCTTGTCATTCTGTTTCCCACATATTACATAATATTATTTTTATAAACCTTCAAAAGAAAAAAGAAGTAGTGTTGATAAAATAATTTATAGATTTTCCTTACGTTCTTCTAAAGCGGATGTTAAACGTCGTACCAATGTTCCTTGAAGTAGAGCCATTCCAATTCCCATCATTGTAAACATTTTTCCTTGGTCCATTGGAGTATATCTGAAAATTAAAATTGTCATTATTATTACGCTACAATGGGAAACATGTTGACAATTATTTTCTTTGTTGTTTATTACAAATATTCATAGATCACAACAATCTTTTATCACAATCTCTTACAGTAAACCATAAAATTTGACACTTACTTAAATTTGTGATGAGTAAGGAATGTTAGAGTAAATTCCAATCCACTATAAATGAAAATATAAAGAAAATATGCGATTCCAATAGGCCTCAGTTTCTTTCCCACAGATACTGTTTTAAAGCTAAATAGATTTACAGGTGACAGGTACGTTGAAACAGGCTGTATATCTTTATATTGCACACGTTCTTTCTGTATCAAAATAATAATAACAATAGTACAAGAACATGTTTTAGTTTATGTAAAAAATGAACAAATATGTTTTGGTGCATATTTTTTACCAAGGTGTAAAAATCAATCTATTTCTATATATATGTTTTCCACGCAAGAACCTTGATGATTTCATCAAAAAATTGCATTTGTTTTCTTCAATTCAAAAAGTATTTGTATTTGCAACTGTTTTTTAACTTACAACAGGTAAAGTTTCAGGTAGAAATAAAAACACAACCGAAAGTGATAATAACGACAAGCAGACACAGATAAGAGCAGCAGTTTTGTAATCTCCACTTCCGGCATACATTGCACCAATTCCAGGTCCTAAAATGACCAACAAAAGCAATTTAAAATAAGCCAAAATAAACTATAATACATAGTAAAATGTTGCCTTTTTCTCAAAAAATATGGATGAAAGTTAAGAATATTATAATCAAATACCAAATTCTAAAATAATATTTTCACTGATTTCACAAAGACATAAAATACTTCATACTTTATTATAAAACAATCCACTTCTCCAACTACTTGCATAATATTTTATATTTTACATACCTACAACAAATCCGATAGAAAATGCTCCGCCAATTAAAGCCATTCCCTTTGGTCGTTCTTCATCTTTGCAATCATCAGCTACAATCGCTGTTGCTGTTGGTATAAGAAAATTTGTACTATAGTATAATACACGCTTTCATTTTTTTTTGTAATCTACATTCTATATATATTTATGTTTGCGAGATGTAAAAGTAGAAAGAATTACGTCTACATTGGATATATAATATACACATTAATAAACTTACATAAAGAAACATTTGCTCTAGCTAAACCTCCAAGAATACGTGAAAGGATGAATACAATAAATGTTGTTGCATTATACCATAATAAATGTGATGCTGCAATTCCTACCTGCATAAAATATCATTATTCACAAAATGTGTGTTATTTACCCGACACAACATGTAATAAGTATGCAATATCATAATATTATTGTTTCTTGTTTTGTATACATGTCTTTAGTTTACCAAACACAGGAGAAGAGCTTTTCTCCTTCCCTTTAAATCCGAAAAAGCACCAATGATGGGAGCAGATACAAACTGTAAGAAACTGAACATGGAGCCAAGTATTCCACCAATTAATACATCTGATTTTCCTTCTGGACTATGTATAATTTCTCCAAGTCGTGAAGTCACATCCTCAAATGCTTTGTAAAGGCCACTTGAATCATTTTTTTTGTAGTACTCAAGAATAGTTGGGAATAGTGGAAGAATCATAGTAAAACCAACCAGGTCAACTATTAAGGCCAGTATTGTAACCTTCAATGCGGAAGTCCCAACCATTTTGTCCAAATCTCAAACTTTGAAACACACTAATTGATATTTGATATAGACTCTTTAAAGTAGGCTGGTGATGGATGATTTGTGATATGGAATGTATAATATTGCTTGTAGTAAATAGTAAATAATAAATAATAATAACTATCATAAAAATATACTATCTATTCTATGCTAGAAAATAAATAAAGTAGATTCCTGAAATGATAACATACAAAACACACACACTTTAATATTAGCACACTTGTATTGTGTATAACTACACAGTACACAATAGAACAAAACTAAGTATATGAATGTTGAATGAATAATTTCAAATGTCAATCATCTTTTCTTACCCAAATTAAGAACACAAAGGCAAACATATGAGATCCCGATTCCTTGGACGGAAGTAGATATTTTATACCATCAACCTTTAATGACAAATGACAGGCAATAAAAACACCCTGTATCATTTTGTGGTTCTACATTCTACAGTCTACAGTGTAGTATGTTTTTTTAATCATAGCACTTTCCCTGCTTATCTACAGTCTACAGTTTGCAAATGTCATTTAAAAATGAAAAGTATTTTTAACAACTAAACTAAACTCTAAACTATCAACAAAATAATATGTAATATAATTTGACTTGACAAAATTCAGAAAGTACACAAAGTATACAAAAAAAGAAAGGATGTTATCATGAATTAACTTTTGCTGCTAATTATCATTATAAAATATATCCAAGTACAATGTACTATATACTTACTAGAAATACAATGAATGGTGTAAAAAATATTAACTTACCTCAGTATAATAATGTATTATTTAATACTTAATTTCACACCGACCGACTCATCAGAACTTTTATCTCTTATCACTGATTTTGATACAATGACGATTGACGATTGACGATACGTAAAGTATTAAGTAGTAGTTAACTCTTCGTACTTCATACTATGAAGTTCATAGTACTTTTACATAATGAAACACAAACTAAAAATGATTTATTAAAATACTTGTACAAACAACATAATAAAAATGTAGTGGTGGAAGTGGAAAACCACAATTAAGTAAATAACAGATGTTCGCCGTGTACTACAAAAAAAATAAACACACACAATACAAAATGCAAATGTCAAAACTTTTGATTTTTGAGCAGATCTAGCGCGTTCGAGCATTGAAAAGTTTTAGCCTAAATCCTAAATATTATGTCAAATTATGTTATGATGCACACAGGACACATTATATTATGATCCTTTTATTTGGTGTACTTATAACTTTTATCACCATGAATCATAAGAATAAGTATGAGTGCGCATTTAACATTTAACTCTATATTAACTGTTTTATGCTAGAATGTTTTATGATGTTATAAATAATACGTATATGTATGCAACATGTTCTTTAGCCTACACCGGCAACAAGTGTGTTTTTCCTTTGCACTCCACTCATTGTACTCTCTTTACACTTGACATGATGAATATTATTATGTTCAACCAAATAGTTGAAGTAGATTTTTTCAGAATCCGTAATGTTAATTATTGTTATTACGAGTGCAATAAAATGTGTTTTGTTAATAGTAGAATGACATTAACATGCTATTTACGTATATAATTATTGTATAATTTTATTGATACCATCAAGACTACCACTTTCAGGTGTTATTTACCATCATAATGTCACACACACACATTTTAGACATGACATTTTTGAAAATTTAATGGGTTTAGTCTGCAGTATGTCTAAACTTTAAAAGCGAAATGGCTACATATGATGTGTTCAGAGTTTAGAGTTCAGCATCTATGGTATATCTAGTATCTAGTATCTAGTATCGAGATCACGAATGGATATATTATGTATTTAACAATGTACATGATTTATAATATAATACAAAACGCATAATGTACTTACGATGCATAATATAAAATATAATAATAATATCTGTATTCTGTATAGAGTACTGAGGAAGAGAAGATGAGACCCAATGGAAAAGGGAACTTTTATGACGATGACTTGGGACTCGGAGAATTCAGCATTGAGCATGGAGTAACATTCAACACGAGTGAGAATGCTGAATGCTGAATGGTGAAAATGGTTGGTGAACGGTGAAGACCAAAGTGACGATGGGACGATTTGGAATATTTCAACTTTCAACGGGTATTTAGTATATATTCAGTAATTTGTAAATTTGTACAGCATTTTATCATTGTCGCAATGGAACTGCTCGACTACTAATACTATTTGGAGACTTTTATGTTTGTGCTCCTCTCTCTCTGTCTCTCTCAATTCTCAATGTGTATTTTTCTCTCTATTTCTTGGTCGATGGTACTAGTAGTAGATGAACAGAAGGCAAAAGCAATGAGCAATGAATATATATTTCAATAGAATGGAAGGGGAAGAGAGAACGAGAGAGAGAAAAAATTCTTGGCAGCTCTTTCACATCCACACCGAATTCACATGCCTAATTTAGCTAAGCAGTAGAATAATTTATGACGTCCAAAAAGTCTCAAAATGTTTCAATTATACGCGCAGTCTTCCACACACACACACACACGAGTCCCTTGAACAAATACAAATACACACACACACATCTAAGTATACATACAGTATTATGTGACATGCGACATTCCCAGTTCTTCTTATTACTTATGTCTTGTGTCTCTTATAAAAGTTATTTAGATATATATAGGTATTAGGTGCAGTTACATTTAGAATTGTATTTCTAAATGTATCCATTACCCATGCATTACAGTTAACGGTTTGGTAAGAAAAAGAAGTAGAGGGAAAAGTTCAGATCCGGGAACAATCTTGCACATACTTTTATTACACAGTAGTGAGTACTGGTATTGATATTGGTAAAAAGAGCTGATACATCATCTCAAGTCTCAAGTAAAAAAGCCATAAATATGAGCAACGAAAATGAGAGAATTATATGATACAATACATCTTTTATTTTGCATATTGTCATACTGTGTCAAGTTTCTATTTTGTGTACATATTACATATTACACTTTTTAGACATTACACATTACATTTACCATTTACACTTTGATTTCCGTTTTTTGTCTCTTTTTTCTCCGACTTTTCTATTTGCACTTTGCACTGCATGTGTGTGTACAATTGTACGACGTACACTCAATCCGATCTCCGATCTGAATTTCCAACTTCAACTTAGTAAAGCACGTTTTTAGGTCTCACATCTCACATACTCAGAACAGAGAACAGAGAACGCATAAAAGACAATAATATATGGGAGGCAGCTCCATAGTTTTAAATCATGTCGTCCACACTCCACACTCTACACTCAAAAAATGTAGGTAGGTACAGCTTGGAACTTGGATTTGATCATGAATCTAATGCATTTACTTATATATCCAACAGCAAGAAACAGTCAAATAAAATCTATTCATCACGTCCAATATCCGATGTAGTGTAGTGATTTGACATTTACCAATTTTTCCTCTTTCCTACATCTATTATATATAATTATATATTATCCGATAATGCAGTATTACTGGCTTACCTCTGATTTTTCCATTGTTTTATCTATGTAGATTGTTGAGAGTGGAGCTTGGAGGCAGGTTGAAAAGAACCATTGGCGAATTTCAGTGTTCAGTGCTCAGATTTTCTTTACCATTGTACTTGATACTTTGTACCGTATCACAGTGTACAAATCACAGTGTACAGAGCTTACAGCTGTGTTGACTCTTTGCACTTTCTGCCCTGTTCTTTAGTTTCTAGTTTCCCATTTCTCGTTTCCCGTTTCTAGTGAAAGGAAATAATTGGACTGGAGAATGATACTGATGATTGTAAAAAGGGGTAACTTTATATTGTAGTCTATATAGTGAATAGTGATTCAGTATCAATCTCAGTAGTAGTCGTTGTCGTAGTAGGTAGTAGTGTTAGTGTCATGTCGTGTGTAATGTTATGTTATATTATGTTTTGTTATGTGTACGCTGTATGCCGTACGCACACAATAAATACTTGCAAAAGACAAGGGAAGAGACATCTCTTTCTCTTCTCTCTCTCTCTCTCTCCTCTCTCTCTCTCTCTGTAATCTATCGACTACATAATATATTACACGGTTGGATGGATGACTGCCTCTAATATATGTAATAGATAATGTATGAGGTATGAGGTGAGATTGAGGAGAGAGAGAGAGAGTCAAAAAGAGCAGAGAAGCGAGCGGAGGGAAAAAAGAGTAAAAAGTTTTGCTTCGCTTGTTTATCTTATCTCGCTATCATGTCTCTCGAGGAACGTAAACATGAGCTCTATTAGCAAAAGTAAGGAGGAAGAGTACGAAGTACGAAGAAAAAAGGCAAAGGAAGCATCTAGATGAAGAAGAGCAAGGAAAATTGAGTGTATCACTATTAGTCTATTAGTATCAAGTCGTATTCGTATATACTATATTTGTAGATACTAGATACACACAGAGAGAGAGAGAGAGAGAGAGAGAGAAGTGAAGGAGTAATAGCAAAAAGAAAAGTACATGAGCAAGCGAGCGAGAGAGATTCAGAATTCCGTATTCACGAGCCTCAGTAGTTTATGTCAACATGACAATTAGGAGCGTATTACAACAGTCTTCTCACATTTCCCATCTTCTCCCTTGTCTTTTCTTCTTCATCTTCTTCATCTTGTACCTAATGTCTAATGTCTAATGTGCATGTATAATGTGTAATACTAGTATCTAATATGTACATTTAGAATCGAGAGAGAAAGAGAGAAAACAAGAGATATTGTACAATTTACATTGTATCAAGTCTTCAAGTCTGTCTATTATTATGACCTCATAACAAGCTCGTGCTCTTTCAAATTATTTCCTTACTTTTCATAAATATTATTCTATTCTCTCTTGTCCCGTCTGATCCGCCGCATATAAACAGTGATCAGTAAAAGTAGTAGACGAAAGACAAAAGTCTATAGTCAAAAGTCAACTCATACACAAATTTACAATACAAGATACAAGATACACGCTGAATTACATGTAGTATTATTGTGAATTGTGATCACCCTTTTACCCTTTTCCCATTTTAACATGCTCCTGGATAGATTTCAATTTTCAATATCTTTGACTACTTTTTTTTTGTTTTATCTGATTCCAAAGGAAATTTTGGATTTTGGAATTTAAAAGAGGAAAAAATATGCAAAAGTTGTTCTCATCCTTATTCTGGATTTTAAAGACACTCTCTCTCCTTGATGTCGTCTGTCTCCATATATACGTATATACTTTTGGGTGCAGGGATGACTAGGTGTATGAAAATGGAGTATAGAGTATAGAGTATGGAGTATGGCACGAAACAGGGAGCGACGAGGGTAGTTGTCGTTGTCGTCTTCGGTCCTCGGTCTGAATTACAGCTAGTTTGGCTAATCCACCTGTGTGTCTGTTTGAATTTAGAGCTTCCCTTTTTCATTCCAGCTGTTCATTGTCCATCATGTCGGAACTTCACTCTCTTCTCCTTCTCTTTTTGCTTCTTCGTCTTTGAGTGTACACCATCATACGCCATCATACACCGTACAAAGTAGAGCAGTAGTCATATTGCTCATGCACATATTACGAAAGTACCTATAATATAGATTCTAGATTCTATATGTATATGGAAAATGAATGTCTTGTAAAAGAATCTCTCTGGTTTGTCCACATCCACAATCCACAATGAAGTACTGATATTATGGAGAATGAAAAGAACATGATTCTTCACTTTTCTTCATCTCTCCCGTCTCCCATCTTGCAAACTTTCCTTTTTCTTTCTCTCTGTCACATTGCCACAATATATTGCTCCTACTGACATTTAAAATTCTCCGTTTTCGGTTTTCGGTATTTAACTTACACGAATTTTGTATTTTGTATCATGTAAATGGAGGGCGGGAAGCGAGAGGAGAAAAGAGATGGATACACGGCACTACAATGTTCATGTTTTACTGATACTTGATTTTCTTCATTTCATTCCAATCCGATCCAGCTATGACTTCAACAATATGCCATTAATTTCAATACAAAAATAGATACTCGCTCTTTGCTTCATTTTGTACAAACACCAAACACCAAACATCTAAAATCTAAAGGTTTCAATTTTGACTATTGATTATTTGACTATTCACGATTAAATAGCGTTTTACTTGTAGTTGTCTACTGTCTGCTTTGTTTTATACGTACAACGTACATGATGTCCTAATGTCTGTACTAACTAACTAATAACCAATGTGTAACCAAAGCTGTAATGATATTCATCCTCTGGTCCTCTGTAATTCTTTATTCTTTACGCCTTGTGTATTATGTAGCTTGTAGCCTGACTTGACTTGACTCATCTGGTTAACTTCAAAACAGAGCAAAATCAGATACATGGTCAAAAAATTAGATGGTATACGCTGATAGAGAAAAGGCGAATACCGAACACCAAAAGATTACAAAAAAGGGAAACAGAAAAAGACACCCACGAGTTGGAGTTAAAAGTTGAAGACTGGAGACTAGAAACTGTGGAGACTGGACGAATCAAATATTGAGTATTGAGTATCAATTTCCAAATAGCTAATACTTTAAGTGGTCTGCTTTGCTCTTTGCTCTTTTCTTACTTTTTGTCTACTGTCTACATGTACCAAAACTAGAGATAGAACAACCTTTTTTTCTTTCTTTTTCCCTTAGTTTTCACATTTCCAACGCACATCTTCTTAGCCTAGGTCAGCGACACTGTTTTCTACCCTTATGCTCAAGCATCAAACATTGAGAATTGAGAATTGAGAGCCCTTAAGTCTCTTGCTCAATCTCTGTCAGAGTATCTCCGTTACAATGCCCTTGCTACACTAGACATTACACACGCACATAAAAACACTAACACTCACTCACTCACAGATTCAGACTCAAAGACTCACATGTGTTCATGGTGACACAATCCAGAGCTGACAGACTGGAGACTGGAAACTGGAAAAGGGGGAACATGGAAAATATTGGTGTTCAAATGGAGCTGAAGCATATTATATATTTTATATTAGTATTATAATTTTTCTACATTTACTGTCATGTAAAATTTAAACACTTTTTGTAATAACAGTAAAATATTATGCACAATGTATGTATATTTTACGTTTTACGGAAAATTTCTCGTTTGTACAGAAGAATGTGCTTAATTTCAGTTTCAGTGTTCAAGGCATTTCCAGTTTCCAGTCGAAATCAAAAGTAAAATGTACCCTTGGAAGATCAAGATGTAGATTCTAGATCTGCATACACAACTCACAATATAGCACATAGTTTAGTGTTTAAATGTTTAAAATGTAGAAGAGAGAAGGAACAAGATGAAATTGTATATTGTGTGTGAGTGTGTGTGCGTGTTTACAAATAGGAGGTGAGCACTAAGTAAATCAAAGGTCTGTTGTGATCTGTAGGCTGCTTTATGAAGATCATTACACTCTAGCTATCCCATAATATTTTCTCTTCTTCCAACTTTAAACAAACAACTAAAACCTAAAACTACACTTTGAAGAGCAGCAGACAGGAGCAATAAGGAATGAGCAATGTACATATTGTAAAAGACAGTCAGTCTTCTTCTTCTTGTTACTTTTCACTCCGTTTCTTCTTCTCCTTCACCTACATATCTCCATTCTACATCCTCTATTTGTACATGTACATATTTGTGATGATACTTGTTGTTGTTTCTTTTCTTTTCTCTTATTCCCCGTCCTCTGTCTTTCCGTCTTGGATTTCCTCAAAACTCATAATATACACTTAAAAGACTAAATAGATCACACAAATATACTCGTGTACATATAAACATGGAGGAAAAAAAACATCCTCCTGTAGTAAATACACATATCGTAACTAGTACACAGTACATAGTCGTTTAGTTGTAATGTTCTTTTTTACAGAGAATGAGGGAATGAGAAAAGAGAAAAAAGAAAAGGTATCTCTCGACAATCTACATTCTGCATTCTGCATTCTACAATCTACGTCGTTCAACTTCCCATTAACAGATTAACAGCTAAATGTTATGGAATTGGTTTAAGTGAGAAGGTAACTCACTAACAACAACGAACAGCAACAGACAATATCACTAGCAAATTGCGATACCAATAGCCGACTTTTATCACCGTTCATTCATCGTGAGGACGACTCACTTTTTCTCAATCGTTCGCTCTTTGCTCGTGTCTTATGTCTTGTGTCTTGTGACTTGTGACTTGTGTCGTATCAGAGAGGAGAGAGTAAAGAGACAGCTATTTAAAATCTATACCTATGGACAAGAGCAACAACAAGGAGAAAAGGTGGAAGGAGAAACATTTGAGAAGGACGGAAATGATCAGACTGACAGGCAATTATCATTTATTCATCCATTTCTACACTTGACGAATGATATTGGTTTGCTGAAGCACATTTTCCTCTTGTTTCACCATTCACTAGATACTAGATACGTTCTACATTCACCCCCACACACCCTTTGTGTCATTCTCTGTTCACTGCTCAATGTTCTACACCTATTATATTATTATTAGTTCATTATGCCAGTTGCCAGTTGCTAGTAACAAGTTACAAGTTTCTCTTTCTTTACATTTTCTTCTCTCTCGACTGTAGAGTCTAGACTCAAGACTCAAGACATTTTAAAATCATGTTTTCTTTTTCCTTTTCTTCCTTTCAACTTTTGACTTTTAACTTTTGTTAGGATAATTTGCACTTGAAACAAAAAAAAACAACATCATGTTTGTTTTAGCGATGAGATGCTGACACGGACGAAATGATCTCATAAAGTTTCTCTTCATCGAATGTCACATAATGAAAGGAGGAAGAGAAACATTCTGAGCTTATTATAATAAAATATGTAGTTCGTAATATAGCATACAGAAAGTATGTAGAAAGTCTTCTGTTTATCTCTGTGTACTTAAGTACTAGTAGTTAGTTGTTTGTACACAGAAAATTCACAATAATTCCACAAGGCTCTGCGATCCGCAGAATTCAAACTAGTCTAGTTTCTAGTATTCATTATTCATGATACACGATGAAAACTCATGTAGGCTATTTATTTATCTATCTATTTCAATTGCTGGGTAGAATTTGTCTGTACAATTAAAAATAATGTTTCGAACTATTCATAGGCATTTTTCTAGTGTCTATTTAGTATTCACTGTTTAATGTTTAATGTAGTCTATAGTTTATAATATATATATAATAGGACGCCTAGTATCTATTTAGCATCTGTGGTTTATACATGTCTATTATATATTACAAGTATGTGTAAGAATTACTCTCATTTTCAAATATTGTGCACATGATAATACATAATATTCTATAATCTATAATACTCACAGCTCACAGATATTTATGCACATGATATTTTTTTGTAGCTAATAACAATAAAAAAATGATGAGTAGGAGTAGGTAAATACTCGGATTAAAAATCAAAATGACAGCCAACCACGTCAAACGTGCAATGGAAACTAGTAAAAAGTAATGGTACATACCTCTAGAATACTACTTTGTAGGTAGTAGGTAGGTACTTTAAGCTAAATAGTTAAATATTAAAAAAAATCAGTGTTGTGTCGCTAACAAAATGTTTAACGATATGGATTATCGATGCTGTGGTTTATCTATTATCTATAGTTGTCTGTTTATATTTTATAGTACTTATAGCACACACTACATATATACTATACACTACACAGGCCAATGGCCAATGTTTATGAGAGGGGGAGAATGAGAATGGAAAACTATTCATTTTCATAATATTTAGCTTTGATCCGTTCTTAAACAGGTATAAATATGAACTTAGCAAGTATTTATCAAGTTGCAAGGTATTGATTGATATGTTTTGAGTTTTGAGCTTTGAATCTTGAACATTTAGGATTGGATAGAACAAAGTTTCAACAAACAGTACAGTAGTAGCAAATGCGGTGTGGAGGGACTGCATAATACTTATACTTACAAATATTTATGTATGCAAATATTTAACAATTTGTCCGCGTATGCCATAATATTATTTAATATTTTCTAAATTCAATTCTAATGTCAGTGTAAAAACTACAAAGTACAAAACAAGCAACAGCAAGAAATCAAAGACAAAAACATTTTTCAATTCAAAACAATAAAATAAACAAACAAAACTGTCAACAATTTGTGTATTTAGTATGTACTGAACACGCAACCACCAATCACACACCCTCTCCTTGTGTCTCTATCGCCTTTACAGAAAAACGTGTGTTGTTCCGCATGTACACTTACTTACTTATGCATTATGAAATAATATTAAATTATAGAGAAATAAGGGTATGGATATTTTTTGAACTTTTTTTTACAGGTTTCCTAATTGTACTGTATTGGCTACAACTATTAATCCAAGAATCAAAACATAACATATTATAGTTTTTTTTAACTCTGCATCACTATCACTACTGAAACTTTGAAGATTATTCGTTATTCAGTAGATCGACTAAATATGAAATACAAACTAACTGAAAATGCATGTAAATATTAAACATGTGTGAATATGGTTAGTTGGAAAAGGGGCTAGATGAGAATAAAAAAACTAGTGATACTTAATTACAGAATAAGTACCCTATTACTTGTCCTTTTTCATACACAACAGGAAAAACCTTTGATCCTTTTATTTACGAAAATCTGTTTGTCCATTGTTTATTCTAATTTCATTGGGGGTGTTCTCATTTTCTGTCATGTCCAATTCATTTTCTCTACATCTTTGTCAATTTTCAAGTGGTACATGGCGGAAATGAGGAGCACATCCATATAACTATTTATTACACGAAGGGCATCTAAGCTAGGTTTTAGTTTCCACATGTCTACATTAGATAAAATAGGTATTAATATTTACTACATAATTTATAGTATACAGTTTTGTATCATAATAAATAAATAACACTTGATTTTCCACCGAGCGCTAAGTAAAAAGTAAAAGTAACAAGTTTTTAGTTTTATAAAATAAAGTACTGAATGTATAATGTATATGTATTGAATATGTCATGTATTTTGCTTCTTTAGTTTCTGTCATATTATGATAATGATAATTTAAGTAAATATATTATTTTTAGAAAAACCCAACAATGTTGTATGTGTAATGTGTACATAATGTAATTATGTAAGTATTTGCCATTGTTTTTTTTTGTACGTTACTAATTTCTATAAGATGTACTTATGCTTGAGCAGCTGTAAGAGTGTACAACCGCTCGGAAAAGTCAAATGGAAAATTTCATTTTTGAGTTTATATTCGGATTCTCCATGTTGAAATTAGTTAATTTCGGTGGAAGAAAAGTTTAAGAAACCCGCCCCTTGGGGGTGGGGCGGTTTTTGAGATTTCATTTCATGCAGAAACAAAATAGCTTTACGGACGCACAACTTTGACATTTTTCAACATTTTTGAGTTTTGTCAACGGATTCTAAAAGGATTTTGATTAACTTGGGGTAGAAGTTCTTTATTTTTTGGAAAAAGTTAAAAAAACGCCTCTGTGTACGCGGTTTTGTAAACCCGCCAAAGTGAGTTTTATAAATGACAGTACACACCTTATACACCGTGCGTACACTGGGCATGTGATACATCAAAATGATCGTCCGAACTTCCCCGGTTACACCCATATTGGTTTCAGGTCAATACACTGACTTTTGTCAGTGTATTAACCCATTCCACGGTACAAACCGTGGAATGACCGTCAAATGACCTACGAGCGGTTGTACACATTTACAGCTTCTGATACATACTTCGAAGTCTGCAGAATTCAATAGCACCAAGATTTAGAAAAATCGGAGACCCTAACACAAAATAACCCATCGCCAAACATAGTCTGTCGCTGAAACGTTGTTTTCTTGAGTGTCATCCACGTTTTCTACTGTAGTAGTCGCAAAACATAAAATAAAAGGATGATGTTTTAATTTTTTTGAAGCTAAGAAACTAAGGTTCTCAGCCAGTGAGAAGAACGTCCCTAAAATTATGGCATTGGCTTACAGCTTACAGTAGCGTTTTGAAAATTGGTGTCGAAATATTTAGCGACAAATGTCAACGGAATTTTTCATGGTTTAAGGCGTTGTGTATCTAAAAGTAGGCAGATCCAGGATTTTCAAATAGAGTTTTTATTATTTGGTAGACCCTTCTGCACTAGCCTATACCCAAAACCCGAAACTAATCCCAAGGCTTTTAGCAAAATTAACGTCTTTTCAAAAAATGAACCGAAATCGTTCCATTTTTTCAGCGTATTTTTAAAAGGAACCAGTGACGTCCTGAGCAAGTTTTCAAATTCGGGCAAAGTTAAAATTAAATCTCCAATTAATAAGCACTATGAATCCAGGAAAGATTTGGTTTGAGCTTGCCTTGTTGCTGTTTCTCATCCAAAAATGTAAAGAACTTCCAAAAACCAAAAAATCCCAAATCGTACCAAAATACTTCAACCCACATAACTTTCCACCCCGGTGTACAATGAAAAAAGTTTGGGCACTTTCGGAAAGGCCATACAATTGGCTTTTAATATTCATAGTGAATATTCAAATTTTCAAAAGGGCGTAAGTAGAAATTCGGAAAACATTTGTTGAAAAACATGGATTTGGTAAATTGTGAGTCTTCAAAGAAAGGTCAAATAAGTGGGTCACAAGGAGGTCATGTGGGCAAATAAATACCAATGCATCTGAGTAAAAACATAGGGTATAATTTGGTAAAAGAATCATCTCAATCATCTTTGTATTAATAATTCTACAGTGATTTTACTATCAGTGCCAGTTGTTCTTTTACATGCTTTAAACAATAAATGTCATACATCACAGATCGAGGGTTATCTTTTCAAAAGCAAAATGTCCTGTACGTTTTACATGGGACATTTTGCTTTTGAAAAGATAACCCGCGAGATACATCACACATCACAAGTTATTTGTTTGAATAATGAATTGCTCTTGCATATTTTGCTTTTTTGGTATGCATACAATGTCACAAATTGTGACTCACAATCTTTTGTGAAAATAGAAAAACTGCAAAATAGATAGAAAAACACATGGATAATTTTGTCATCTCTGTATTTTTATTTATTTATATTTCAGAGGGAGTACAACCACACTATGGATAAACAGTAAACAAGCCATGTGCAATGTGCTTACATTTTTCACATTGTAGATTGTAAAATGTAAAATTCACCCAAATTTTCTCACACTTTTCACGAGTCGTTTGAAAAATTGAAAAGTGAGGATATGTCAAAATTTCAAAACTGATGGTGTCACCAATTTCGGCAGCATCTGATTAAATCCATACTTTAACGTAGATCCGAGATATAACACTAAACACTAGTAATTTGTGCTTTGTAAATCAAATACATAATATTTTATAATGTTACTTTATTTAAAATAATATTAGACAAAATTCGATTCATTATTTCTTCCAGTTAAAAATTCTTGCATAATATTTACTTGCGTTGTACAGAATTTTTTTCAATAAAAAAGGGTTGTTTTCAGTTGTTTCATGTTCTGCCATATTTATTCGGCTTTACCAGAGGGCGAAATGTTCAACTGTATAGTTGATAGTAGATAGTTAGACAGATAAGATCATTTCACCAACTTTACACTTTAATCTACTTGAAATTGAACGTTAAACGTTTGATGGAATGCAATCATTCGCAAAATCAAAGCACAATATATACATATATACATATTACTTATGATGCAATTTATCTATCTATACCATTCTATCTGTATATATGCATATTTCCATACTATATTAAGTACCATATTAAGCATCTCTCATTGAATTGTAATCTCAAGCATTGAGCAAAATGCATTTCGTATGCTGAATTGTATATTATTGTATTGCAATGCAAATATTGCAATTCTAAATGCTTTAATTATTGTCATTCTATTATCTTGTAGAACTTATATTATGCTACAAAATACGAAACTTTTCATATATAATGGTTAATGGTTATGTGAGGACAGCATACAATATAATATATAATATAAGTATTGTAAAAGTTCTTTAAAATAATGAAAAAAATCATAGAAACCAAAACCAGGGAAGCCAGGCTAATCTAGAATCTAGAATCTGGAATCTAGCTGAAGAATTGCATTTCATTGGATGTGTTTGAGAACAGAGAAAAAATAAAATTAATAAGGTTTATTGTTCATTCAAGGAACTGCTGAGAGACATTAACATTTACTAAAGTTTTAATTAGGAATTAAGTAAGTGAGTAGAAAGAGAGAGAGAGAGAGAGAGACAGTGGGAAATGAAAAGATAGAGAATTGAGGTAATAAAAGTAAAATTAAGAATCCCGAGTCACATAGAGGCTGGGAATGAAAAGGAGACAGAAAGAGAAACAGAGCAGGAAATTCAAGTCTTTCTTGTCTTGTACTATGAAATCTAATGATTCTTGAGATTCTTTGGACAAGATAACATTTTCCAACTTGCTACTTTTGCTCTTTTCCTATTTCTTCCACTATCCACTATCAACCATCCAATATGAGCGTTCCCCATGGTATGGCTGACTTATGCACATTGTGTACTTCACGTAACATGTGCGTAGATCCTACATAGATATAAGCTATATATGGCATGTATAGTGTATAGGTGTGGAGTGTGGATAGTGGAGAATGGAATTGGACAGAGAATGAAATTTGAATTTGAAGTAGAATTGTGGAAACTGGGACATAGCCGTAGCCCCTAGTCGTTGTCGTAGTGAAAGTACATGGTAGACAAAAAATATGGTATGGAAATGCAAAGTAAGGATGGATACTTGATTAGATATTCCTCTTCTGTCTCTTTCTTTCTTTCTTCTTGCTTGCATTTTGAACTGGTCGGAAGTCGGAACTGCTCAAGAGTCACCCATCTAAACATATCTGTGCGTAATGTTTATAGAAGAAAATGGGCCAGAGTCAGAGTCAGAGTCGGAACAAGGAACAAGAAACAAGGAAGTGTATGTAAAATGTTAGAGTGTAGAGATGTAATAAAACGCAATTTAGTTTCAAAGGTTTTCTCTCCGATCTTGTCATAAACTTTTTCCCTAATTCACCCTTGCTCTCTCGAACCAAACCAAACCAGACCAGACCAAGCCCAGTGCAACTGATGTGTTCTCTACAATCTACACTCTACACGTACAACGTACAGCATACAGCATAGTACACTCCCAAGTCTGTCATGTATATATGCCGCTACATCCATAATAGATATTAGATGCGTACGTACTTTTGCTTTCCACCACTTTTTCACACGCACACAGCAATGTAGCAATGTCCAAGCGGACAGAGGAAAGATAGGAGAAAACAAGACAGTCTAACTTTTACTTTTACTTGTGTAACTATCAACACAATTCTTTGCAGTTTGCAGTTTTCACTGGAGATCAGAGATCAGTATATCACGTAAACTCGAGGACGCGTGAATGTGTAATGTGTACCTACATAAAAAGATGGTATTCCACGAGGTATAACCGGAACGTAAAGAGTATAGAGCACAGAGTACAAAGAGGAAAGCGCGGAGTGTCAAAGTGTGGAGACCGGAGACTAGAGACTGGAGACACGTAAAGACTTAAGTGTGAAATTAATTTCCTCTAACGATGACGGCTGCACTTTGATACCTTTTCAATTCTAGATGTAAATATTATCTCTGCCCCCTGTCCAATATATTTTTCAGCTTATTCACAATCTTTGGATTTTTCTGTCCACTGTACACTTTACAGTGTACACACAAGAGCAAGTAAAGAGTAAAGAAATGAATTATTTGCAATAATTATTCGTTTATTTTCCATGTAGATATATAATTTCAACAATAATTTTCATTTGGAATTTTGAATGATGAAGCTTGAAGAAATTTTAGTCTGGATTTTACTACTAGTATGATGTCTTGCTCATTATACACTGTACAATGTACAAGGTACAATATACAATGTGTAAAAAACAAATCAAAGCATATAAAAAGGTGCTTAATGTTTAATTAACATGTTCATATTTCAAGGAGCTACACTATAAACTCTACAAACCGAACATCTACCTTCTACCTTTCTTCTTCAATCTCTACTCTTCATGAAACTGTAGGCTATGTACATTACAACTTTTACACGTTACATCACATAAGTAAGCAGTTATGGTGATGATTAATAATTGACAGGATGTACTATGTTGATTCTGTTTGTAAATGTGGTGTCTCATCTCCATATTTGAGTCTGAAAAGAGGGATGGGTCATCTTTGTCGTGTGAAAACACAGCACTATTTGAATTTTGGAATTGAGAATTGAGAATTACATAGCATATAGCATATATTTCTATAAGTACTTCTTCTTATTAGTAAAATGGGCTGTATCTGTTTTCATAACTTATTAGATAAACTCCAAACTACAAACTACCAAGGACCAGCACAATATTGTATGCTACCTATTGTAGATTTTACATAGATGTGTAATGTGTATCCATCTATATTCTGTATGCATAATGAACTAGAGGACATTGCTATACATTATTAATGCATATGGCTCTATGTTGTTCTTTGATGGTTCTCCCATCGCCTCTACACTCTAAACTTTACATTTCTATTTACTATTTACACTCATTAATTATTCATAATTGCTCTTCGGTACATGTGATGGAATTTGACTTTGACTTTGGACAACGGGTTAAAACTTACAACAACCTACAAACTACAAAGTCTCATGTCTCCTCTCTTTATTACATATAACTAATATAAAGTAAAGATACAAATTGAGAAAGGAATATAATATAGAAAATAGACCATAAGGTACCTTTTTGGTTATGGGATGCTCTACACCGTACAGTGTACTCCCTACACTCAGTGTTCTGCAGTCCACAGCAGCAAATGAAGTGATGCAATGTGCACATTTGCTCATTTTTATGCTAAATGTTCCATGTGAAAACCAGTATTCTTATTATTACATAACTTTGTATTTACAAACAACAAACATCACTACTACTACTCCTAATAATAATCACAGTAAAACCGTAATAAATAGTAAATTTAAATGAGTAGGAAATGAAAAACTGTGAAAGGGTGGAAAATATTTAGGCTTGTCTTCTTCCTTCTCATTATTAGAACAAATTCTTTATATTTTGTATGCAATTCTGTATGCTGTATAATGTATAATGTGTAGATATTCAATATGCTTAAAAGATCAAGCTGTCTACTCATTGCACTTTACACTTGACGCAAAAGTCGACGTCAAACTATGTACAAGAACTAAATATGCCTAATGTATAATGTGTGTAGATTGTAGAGTATAGAGTATAGACCTGAATATACATGGAACTTACATAGGTGCTTGTGCTTGTGCTAATGTATTTCTTGAGAGAGAAGAGAGAGTGGATTGGGGATGTACATTATACATTATACATTATACACTGCACACATTCACAACACAAGTTCCAACTCGAGCCAACAGCCAACAAAATGTAGTACAAATGCAGTGTAGGTTCTAGATGCTTAACTATGAAAGAAACTTGGCCTCCCAATTCCTGTCAGTCTTTGCCTGCTTGGCGGCTTGAAAGCATCTCTTTCTCCTTCTCGTTCTCGAATCTCCATCCACCTTCAAAATAGCTCACTCGTTTCCCCTTTCTTTCAAACAGAGTTGAGACGTTTATTCAATCAGTTTCCATTGCCAATCCTAATTTCTTCGTATACGATACATTATACATTATACATGAGAAATTTAATACTGCAATAATACACTTCGTATTTCATATGCAAGAATTTTTAAGTGAGGAATCAAGTGAAAATATACATAAGGAAAGTGAATGTGTGAATGTGTGCAGATGAATTAAACAAGGGATAATCAGTTGATACCCTAGACTCTAGACTCGAGACAAGTATGAGACTTTGGCACTTTATACCTTGCAAATTACACGGACACGGCTGATACAATTTCATACAATATAAAGTACACGTATAAAAAGTTGTAGCTGGAATTACAAAGTAGTAATACAAAGAAAATATTATTCTACGGCCACATTAATGAAATCTCACGAATCACCAATCCTATTCAAGTTTCGAGTCTATAAAAAAATCAGCAGTTTGTCAAACTCAACCAAACCAAAGTAACGGATTGAATTAAAAATTACAAAGTCATAAATTAAGCTCCATGAACCATCTCATTTGCATTGAGAATTGAAGAGGATCGAAATTTGAAAAGTACACAGACTTTTAGAATTATAATTCTAATGCTAATAGTTCTTGATCCGTGTCAAGTCAAACGTCAAAGATACTGTGAGTGTTGCACCGTGTAGCGTAAACGTATTGAGTTGTACCGTTTTTTCCAACAACTACAGCTTCCTGCCTCTCTTCTCCCTTTGTGACAAAACTAATAAGTGAGGTGATGAGTTTGGAGTGTCGAGTGTAAAGTGAATAAATTTGGAATCTGTTTCATGTCTTTTAAGAATTCCATTCCAAGAAAATGAAAAGGATTCAGAACAGACAAAAAATAGAGAAAACCGAAATCAATTCAAGATTCTAGATTCTAGTTGAATAATAAGCAGAGATGAAAACCGTTCCGATATCCGAACACTGAAAACTGAATAATTTAGCATGAGGAATCTGAATATTTTTTGGGAGATTTGTGTAAATGTGATTTGATAAACGGATTGGGGAGTGGATTTTGGATTTGGATTTCCCATTTCCAATTTTCCGATACGATACGAGACATCCGATACTTTAAGATCAGATCAGATCAGATCAAATCAGATGAGATACTAAACAAAGTATCAGATATCAAAAACTAAAAGATAAGACAAAGGCAAAGACAAAAAAACAAAAGACAAAAGACATGCGACGATAAAAGGGAGAAATGGAAAATACATAGAACATATAGAAAATTGTGAAAGAAAGCTCACAGTTCAAAACTCAAAAATCAAAAGGAAGGACAAAAAGGAAGGAAGTAAAAAGTATTATATAAGTGAGTGAATGGTGGATGAATGAGTGTACAGTTTACAGTGTACAGTGTAAAGTCAGAGTCGAATCAACATTTTGACATCCATAATGCATGAGGAGTGGGGAAGTGAGGAGAAGAATCTTGAGACAAGTTGTGAGGAAATGTGTAGCACATTTACATGGGATGTGGAACTAGAACTAGAACGAGATCCAAAACTCTCCATCTTCTTCTTCATCCTGGAACTGGAATTGGAACTGCAACTACAACAAGAAGTAGAACTGGAACTAGACAATTGGAACAAAGCCGTAAGGTTGTCAAGTAAAAATCTGGAGGGCTAAAACTAAATTCCCGTCTCACTCACTTTTCTCCTTGCTCACAGTGAATGGTGAAAACGATACAAAATACAAAATACAAACGATACACATACTTCAGTATTCAGCATCCACTTTTGCTCTACATCTACGATCCATCTACGATCTACGATCTACATTCTGCATTATTATATATAAAGTATAAATATAAACAAGAAATCCAGCAGATAGAAAATACAAAATACAAAAAGTGAGCGAATAAGTGTAATAGGTCTGCTTTGCTTTTAGATTTGGATTTGGATTCGGATTCGGATCGGAATTTGTCTGTATATATTCCTATTGCTATCCGTATTCGTATTCCTTTTTTCTGTATTTTATTATATACAGATTCACATAGAATGGATATATTTTATATTGGCAGTGACAGCTGACACGATAGTTACACACTCAATAGTCAAGATATTTGCACATTCTCCCATTCCCATTCCCATTCCCATTCCCGTTTCAAGTGTACATACATACACTATACAGCATACAACATAAAAAGTATAGTCTAGAGTGTACATCTAAATCCAGCAATTCTTTTCCACTACTTAGTCAAAGTCCCAAAGCCAAAGTCCCAAAGCCAACGTCGACAGTCGGCACCAGCGGCTCTTCTTTCTTTCACTTAATTTCAACATCAACATCCGGATAGTGGATAGTGAGCAGAAGAGGAAAAGAACCAGGGACAAAGAAAGCTGTTGGTCTTCGTCGCAGTGTATTTGTACAACATTATCTAAAGTACTGTTCTACAGCCATCCGCACAACATACAAAAGGCACCCTGCCTCTTCTCTCGAGTGTTAAGTGTTCTTCTTTTGTGCTTCTGCTGGTGCTTGTGTTTTGTGTTCAAGACGGTGACGGTTTGACTACGGTGGTCAATATAAACTGGACCGCCTGTTTCTAATATAGTTCTATAATCTATAATCTACATCTGGGAAGCAGTATGACGTGACTCCCTGACTTTCCACTGTGACAACAGACGGAAAAAACCCCAAGAATTCATTTACATTTCATTTCCTTTCTCTCATTTTTTGATTCTCTTTCTTTTCTCCTTCTTCGGATTCTTCTGCATTGTACAGTGTACATTGTACACACTTAGATTTTCCCCATAAAATCACCATTAGAATACAAAAAATAGAATAAAGAAAGGAATTCATAGTGAAAAGTGAAACTGATTTTGAGAGGTGAAGAAATATCAATGCCAATGTGACAAACAAATAACAAACATCAACGGGAAATTTGTATACTGTTTTCACTCTTATACTCTTATTTTGTATTCCATTTCCATTTCAACATTCAACATTTCCTCTATTTATATTTCTTGAAAAAATATAAATTCGTTTCTTTTTTTGTTCTGTTTCTCCATTTCGATTTGTAAAAACAGCCATCAGCCAACAGTTCACGACTTTTTATCCAATATATATCCCCTATCTTATATCGCTATCTTTTATCCGCTTGACTCTATACTCAAGACTCTATACTCTCCACTTACAAAGTAACGTGCACAAATTCTGGATTCTGGAGTATTCGGTGCGGTATTCAGTTTGTATTTGTTTATTTTATGAGATTAACCAAGGAAATGCACTGAGAAGTGAAAGGAGGGAAAAAACTAGTATCAAATTACAATTACAATCCTACCAAAACTCATTTATCAACGTCACAACGTGCATCATCGCCATCATCATCATCGTCAGAAGCATCGCCACCACTTTATTTATACTGAACTGTATACTGTATACAATCTAAATAAAGAGTGAAACTGGTGAATACTGTACTCTGCAGTGTGTACTGTACAATTATCTTCCACCTTACCTACATACAGACTTGGATATTCAAATATATTTAAATAAACCCGTGAAATATAATACTTAGTCTAGAGAGAAAAATTTCAGACTTGTGTCCTAAATTTAAATCTGCACTGGCACTTGTGTGTACTCTGTACTCTGTACGTCTGTACAAAAAAGGCAAGAAAAAATCCAGACCAAAAAAGGGAAAAGAAGGGAGAAGCAAAACTAGAATCTAGAATCTAGAATCTAGAAACTAGAGTGGATGAAAATCTAAAGAATTTTCAACCTTCAAGGAATTTTCTGGAAAAAAGGAGGAAAAGAAAAAGAAAAAGTAGCAAGAAAGTGACAAGATAAAAGTGGAAAAAAGTTAGTTTTGTCTCCTGGTCTCATTGGAGACCTCATTGTGACCATAATTTACATTTTACATTAATTATATAAGAAAATCCATTCAAGTTCATAATATTTACAAGTGTATACAATATACATAGAACATAGCAAAATAAGAGCAACCGCATCCCTATAAATATAATTGAGAGCCGGCATCTTTCCTTATTCAAAAATTAGCAATGAACTCCAACTGGAGTCTGTGGAATTTCCTTGTCATTATCCTAGTGTCAACACTCACTTCTGGGGACAATTTAGGTGAGTCCTTTATCTTTATCTTTTATCAGAGTTCTCATGCTCAATTTATACTTCATACCATCAACATCCACATCAACATATCAGCATCTTTTGCTACTGTACATTAAAACAGTTCTATGCTTTTCATATAAATACTTCATATTATGGATTCACAGTACACATACACATATGCCGGTAGGTGCATATCTCCATTTGAAACGTGAAATATTTTTGGGTTATGGATATTCATGACTGTAACGCATGTTTCATTGGCACTACAGTCTAGAAATGAATACTGAATAGTGAATAGCAAATGCTAGAACAGTTTATGTAAATATAGATATGTGGATGCATACATGATTTGGCATTTGGTTTTATATTATGTGTAATACTCCACGTTCCACTGTAATTAAAACATGGGCTACTGCCTACTGCTGACTGACTCTGGCCAGTCCCAGTGGAAATGAATAAATAATATCTCAAGTCAAACTCTAGTTGCGTATTTAGTATTTAGTATTTATTATTTATTATGTATTATGTAGCAAGTAGGAAATGTAACATTGAAAAAATATGTACATGGTGAAATACACACCTATTTATACGTTGAAAAACAGAAGGGCTATTAAATTTTTTAAACGTTTATGATTAGTTTCAACGCATCATAAAACTAATACTACAGTAATATCTACGTAATACGTTATACGTTCCTTCCAGTTTCCAACTCTCAGAATTCAAAGCATAGTGTTCGTTGTACGTAGATACATTTACAGTATATAGTCTTCAGTCTATGTAATAATGCGGTCGTGCTGTTTACTGTTTACAGTCTACATGAAAAGTTCATGGTGAATAGTGAATATCGTATCTGTCTGTATACTGTATATTGTATATCTTTATATTTTGTAAATGTTTGGTATTTAATGTGTAATAATATATTCATTTTCATTCATTCTCATCGGGCAGGCAAAGAGAGCTTGTGAGATGTCATAAAAAAATTTGAAATGTGAAGTGAAGGCAGAAAAATTATTATTCGTCTTTTTACCTTGTAGTACATAAATAAATACTACATAGTACACCCTGTATATTGTACACTGTACATATGATACGATATGATATAACATATGAAAAGTTGAGTATTTTTTTATGGCGTAAATTGTAAATAGTAAATACATGCATGTTATGCGAGCATACCTCCATACATAAGACGTATACACTTGCACAACGGCATTTTTTATGAATACCTTTGAGCTGTTCCCAGTTCCCAGTTCCTTCTCTGTCTCTAGTCCGTCTGTTTCTCTCTTTTTTTCTGTTGTCTTGTTCATTCTTCATCTATGATATGATAAATTCATGTGGTTCCTGTTAGAATTATTATTAGGATGATGAGTAGACGGATGTTAAGTTTAAGTCAGTCGTTTAGTCGGGTCGGAGTCAGAGTTGTAGTCAAAGTTTTTGAATTTTGAATGTACATTTTCCATATGTATGTATCTCTTTAGCCTTGAAAATTGAAATTGGTCATGTAATGAAAACAGGACTTTAGAGACTAGAATCTTGAATACTTATGTTGCATTAAGACTCCAGTATGTAGTATGCAGTATCCAGTTTGCATCATCAGGTCTAAAGACTCAAGACTCCAGTCGACAGTTTACAGTTTACAGTATACATATGCAGAGGAAGGAAAAAAAGAGGAAGGTAAAGGAAAGAAAAAGTTGAGAGAAGTATTCTTTTCTTTTTCTTTTCTCTCTGTTTCCTCTCAGTTTTCAGTTTTCTGAGTTTGTTGTTGTAGTAGTTTCTAAAAATAGTTTTCCAGTTTTTCACTATAAAATATACAAAAAGGGAAGAGAAGCAGAGGAAGAGTTGCAATTTATCCATTATACAATGTAGTAAACACTACACCACATACAGTCTTCACTCCTTTCCTTACAGTTTCTAATAGTGGTGACGGATATATGCTTGTGCATGTGGAGTTGGTTGTTGTTTTCAAAGTTGTAGATTGCAGAGTGTAGAGTGTAGAGCTGATAGTTGGCGTGTATGGATGGTAGATTCTAGTTGGTTCTGATCTTCTTCATCTTGATGTGATATCATGGAGTATATTATATTATGCACATGTATAGTCCATGAGGACATTTCTTCTGTGTTGGAGTTGTCTCCTCTTTCTCCCCTTTCCTTCTTCACTCTTTACTCTTCACTCTTCGAGCTTCACTTTTTCCATGTGAGATTTGACTGCATAGCCCAAAGTGCTCAGTGTTTGGTGGTTCGTTTTGGTGTTTAGAGTATGGTGTTAGGTACACTTACAAAGTTCATGTGCACGACTTTTACTGGTAATTTGTCGGATATTCTGCTCCTCTTTGGTCTTTTCTGCGTGAGTTCTAAGGTTCTGTTTTCTGATACTGATGCGGATATAGATGCTGATGCTGATATTATTGATGTGTAAGCTGCCGGCTGTGGGTAATTTACGTGGTTTTGACAAAGATGGACATGATATTTATCAAGATGAAGATGTTGTTTGATGGAGATGAATGATGCACGATAGTAACAATCCATGTGAACAGTGAATTTTGAATGTTCCGTGTTCATTTAGTCTTCATCCTAGATCCTACATCCTAGATCCAAGATATAATAGATACATGTACCTATAGAAGGCATAAATACGGGATAAAATAAGGCATTCATCAAAAACCCAAAATAGTGGTACAAAGATTTGCCATTTTTTGGTACAATTTGAGATGATTTCATTTCAAGAGTTGAAAAATCTCATCTTTCTCATCATTCATTTATTTTTAAAAATAAGATGATGCAAAATACAGTCACGAAATAGGAAAATAGACATCCTTAATCTTTGCAAAAAGAATTCCAATGTCGTTTCAAATCTACTACAGACAGAGAAACCCCTAGATATCTTTAGTATAAATCTGAATAAATTGTTTCTTGATCCATTTTTGGTTTCTGTGCAAAAATTTATACTTCATGCACATCAGTCCAGCTCCAGTCTCCAGTCATATCATTGCTAATTTGGTACACGAATTTTGTCTTTCGGTTTGACAGACATGGCCGACAGCCGACAGCCAACAGCCGACAAGCGTCAGTTGGTTTGCAATGAGATTTTATATTTCTATACATTCAAATTCAGCTTGTGTACAGCAGATATGCATTACAGATACACATATCTTTCAGCTTTTGCTACCATGTAGTAGGATGGTCGTAAACATAGTACACGGTGATATCAGGTAATGGTGGTAGAGGTTTGGAGCTCGTCAATCCTCCATCCTCAATCTGTTTCATTTCACCATATATGTATGTGTATATGCACACTTGATTATTTTACCATGCAAATGTAAATTTACACAAGGAGTGACGGCATTCACACACATCTCGCAAAAAATAGTCAATTTGAAAATGCAGTCTGACAGACAGAGAGAGAAAGAGAGAGAGGCAGAGAGACAGACTACTCAGCAGAGCGCCAGTACTGTTTTGGGCATATCCCACCACCTATCACATTAATATACATTATACATTACACTTTCCATGCAATATCAGTTTACTCACTGTTACCTATTGTCTTTTCCATTATATGTAAATAACCACATTACCAATATACGATATTCTTGGTCTCAAGTCTCAACCATGATTTTGAATTGGGATTCAGAGGTCTTCTCCAATGAAACCAACCAAACCAAACCAAACCAATTCATAAAGTAATAACAATAGCCTATAGGTCCTTTGTCCTATTGTAGATGCAAATCTATGTAATCTGTAGACATTGGAAGATTGCAAATGTAAAAGATTCCACTGCAAAAAAATTTAAAACTCCACAATCCACAGCCTTTGTTGTGTTGTTGTAATCTTGATTGGACGCTTTCTATATTTATTTATCAATTATCAATGAATTAAAACTTATCAGTGGTACAATTTTTAACATTCATACACATTTTCTGGCAAAAGCAACAATTGTTTCACTCATGATTTATGATAATCGTTTAAAATTTTCGGTAATTATTGTGTTTTGGCACTTTTTATGCACTGAAAACTTCAGTTTTGTTTACTAATTCAGGTGTTAGCATAAAATAATGAAGAGTATTCGATATTCGATTCATTTAAAATCTACAATTTACAAGACAATTGTGGAACTTTGAAAGCTGTATGTCTACTGTAGACTGTGTAATAACTGCACACTGCACACTTTAGAAATGATATACTCGCCTTCGTCTTTTTCTTATCTACTGGCATTTTTATTGAAAGGTTTACTGAAAAATAAGACACTGATGTCAACGTGTTTGACCTTTAAATTGACTTGAGCTATCGTTAAAGTTTCTCTTAGTTTACTACTACTGCTTGGTCTGTTTGAAGGTCAAAACTTAAAGCTCAAAATATGTGCAATATCCAATGAGTAAAGTTATTACATTTTGTTTCATTTAAAAGTGCCTGAGAAAATCCAGTCCCTATTAACTATTGCATGGACATAAGTTATCAGTCATTAGTCATCAGATATTACATGATTATTGAGACTTGAGAATTGAGATATCTTGCACAGCTCAAATTCAGAATCAAAAGTCAAAGATATTTTATCTATAATGAGGTATTATTTATATGACTGCATACTTGAGTGGCAATAAAGTAACAAGTAACAAGGCATTAAAAGTATAAAGTATAAAGTATGATGCTGGATCATGGAGAATGGAGTATCATCATTTTGCATTTCTGGCATGACATAAAAAATGCAATGTGATATAATCACAATACATCATATATCATATTATATCATAGTACGAGTTGTAAATTGTGCCAGAGTTAAGAGTATAATATGAACAGTGAACAGTGAGGAGACAGTGTGATTAGTGATTATACGACTTAAATTGAGGATGTAGGATGCAAATGAATAAATTATAAGCGTGTTCACTTGATAAATAAAAAAGGAATACATACACATGAGAAGAGAAAAGTGCTCTGCGCCATTACCACAAGAATGAGGCTGATGATACTCTATACTCAATGCAATGATGTTGATGATAACAGTATTATACATAATACATAGATTATGCACGTTGTACATTGTACATTGTGCAAATGTATATAATATCCATGTATAATGTAAAACTTGTGCAGATTTAGAGAGTTAGTTTTTAGTTTGTTGAGAATTGAGAACTAAAAATGATGCGAAAAAATAGCATGGTATATGGTATGCATGACTTTAGTTAGACAGTTGACTTATCACTAGGATTTTGTGCAAAATGCAAAGGCTAAATAAGGCTATCAGAATTCATGGGTCATCATCAACCATCCTAACACGTACATTATACACTTTACAGCATATTCATCTCCCTTAAATGCAACGTATAACGTACAATGTGTACTGTGTACTCTGCACACTACACGTTGTAATAAAGTTATTCCAATTCACAAAAGGAATCCAATATCCAATGAAATGAAAAGTTTGCAACAAGATCAAATGTAATGACGAGGCTCAAAATATCTACAATCTGCAATCTACACACATTCAATTCCTCTAGTTTACAAACACCAACACAAACAAACAACAAACAACAAACAGTGACAAAGGTAGAAAGAGGATATCTATTTTACCTTATGCAAGACGCAAACAATATGCCAAAAAAATGCCATGTGCATGCAAATTATTGTGTATGATGAGGATGATTTCATTTTACATTCAATATTGAATTAATTCCAAGTTACATCAGATCAGGCTTTGTACTTTATACAACGTATAAATATATAAAAATAAAACATGTGATATGTGCAACGTGCAGCATACCTTTGCTTATAAATATTGTTAAAGAATATAGAATATAGAAGCCTGATACATTTACTATTACACAATATTTTTCTTTCCTTTTTTTTCGTTTACTTGATTCTTCTTCTCCTTTGTTCAACAGATAAGGAACTCAGAGAAAGAGAGAGGGTAGTTATAGAAATGTACGTAGGAGATGAATTTTCTCCTCTCACATCCGGTTTTTATATCTTACATTTTATCTTTAAACTATCAAGAAGTTTTGCTTCAAGCTATAAAAAGGAACAAGAAGGAACCCCTTTAAAAGATCTGTTATCTGTTCAATATTCCGTAGATTATAATATATGTAACATTTAGATAGCAGTAGATAGTAGAAAGAAGATGCATGCATTAACATTCTAAACTGATTTTTTCTACAGGATATTTTCTGATAGACATGGAACATGGAGAATTCTTAGTAGCAAAATACAAGAGGTAGATCTAGATTCCAGATCCTAGATTCTACATAGATTTTTTTCTTGTAATTAATAATTTACTTGAGACTTGAACTTGCGTAATTTTTACACATAAAAGATACAAGCAACATCATTTCAAACTCAATGTTATAAAATGAAGAACGTGTATAATATAAAAATTCATACATAATATAATCAATGATTAGGTATTCTTTTATTGTTGATAATAATGATCATTATTACCTATGGAGCAAAAAATGCTAAAAATATCATAAAAAATTGGGACTTGAGAAGTAGCACCATCATAGATTTTCTCAGCTACCTACGTAAAGAAAAAAGTGGGATACACATATATCATTATTATGAAATAAAAAGGTACATTTTATCCGGAATTCAGATAGATCATGTCGCATGTCGTATCATGTGAGTATTGTATGAAGTAAAAAGTAAACATCTACAATGTACAATAATATACAATGGATGTATGTGGGAAGCTCCCTTTTGTGTAGTTAATTCTTGTGAGAGGACGGCTGACTGAGAACCCAGTACTGAGTACTGCGAAATAAAAGATCGGAGACAGAGAAAGGGATGAAAGGACAGAGAAAAGAAATAGAATTTATTGAGCTTTGAGTCCTCTGTTTGAAATGAAAAAAGCGGAAACATGAAAAACATGGAAAAACAAGAAAGCCATTAGCTCTTTCTCTTTCAGTATTATATTTTATTATTATTTATTACATTGGTGGTTTTACAGTTGGAGTTATCTTGATCCAGTTTTATCTTGCATATAATAATATATAGAAAAACGACACAGATATTCCCAAATTCTCCTCATTCTTTTGCAGTCTAAAGTCTAAATCTATACATCTCGTTGTGGTGAGTGTTATGTGTTTTTTCTTCCATGTGATATGAATGTGTGTTTTGTGTTTGGTTTGGTGTTTGTATATATACTTTTATTTATTTCTTTTCCAGATGTTGTCTCTTTTTCCACCATTATGCAATGTATTTATTGTGAGACTGGAAAATGTTGCGTGTGGATCTTTGGTTGTGTGTGTGTAAGTGTGTATGTGTGAGTGTGAGTGCTTTTGTACTCGTACTTGTCTATGTGTTTGTGTGGGATGGTTTCATTTCGAATATTTTATATGCTTGTCGACAGATATTGATAATGTAAGAAAGTGCCTTGTTGTCCTCTGTCTACTTTTCTCCCTCTGTCAACTATTTGTATCTGGTTGGCTGGATGTTGTATGTTGTGCTCTTGTTCCGTGTGTTTTAGGTTTTAGTCCATTTTAGTTCCTTTTAGTTTAGTTGGTTGGATGTTTGGTGATGGTGAGAAAATCGAAAGACGGATCAACGGGGTTATCACCACGAAATGCTCCGTTGTCTTCTCTTTCTCCGGTATCTGTTTATGTTTGAAGGTGTAGAAAATGTGAGTATTTTGTCTCTCTCCTCCTTTCTTCTCTTTCTATTCCCATTTCTCTGCCTTCGTTCTCATCGTCATCCTCCTTGTCGTTGTCGGCGTCCTTGTTGTTGTTGTACTTGTCGTTTTCCTCCTCTCGTCTGTCTTTTTCAAAGACTACTTACAACAAGAGGAGAGAAAGTGGAGAGTCTAAAGTCTAGAGTGTAGAGTGTAGAATGTAGAGAAATTTTGTAGGCTAAATCGTAAGGCCATATTTCAAACTCATTTTATTTACGAGGCTTACAATCGTCATCACTATCATCATCATCAACGTCGTTGTCGTTGCTGTTGTCATCTTCTCTATCCTCCTATCACGTATCGCACTATTCCCATTCCCATCCAATCATAGCTATATGTATGTCAATGTAAAATAAGTGCTAGTTTCTAGTTTCCTAAAATGTATAAACATGGAATGTATAGATAGCTAAATGGATAGATAGATGGATGTAATATCTAAATATAAATGTACATTAGACTATAAATTGCTAGTATTTACACCATTTATATTTTATATTATTGTCGACTGTACATTCTACATTATTCTACATTATACATGGTAAAATGTGGAGTGTATGCAAGAATATGGGAGAATGAAAGAAAGAGGGAAAAGTGAAGCATATCATTTGATGATGAACGATAAGTGTACATAATCATACAGATGGAAGTGATCCTCTCAACTCAACTCAACTCTACTCGACTCGACTATTTTCTCAGAATATTCATGTGCTCAAATGTAAGTATTTTGTGATATTTTTAGCATTTTATAAACAAGTTTTGTAAAAGGATCAAATTTGGTCTAGATTCTAGATTCTAAAGGCATTCGCCCATAGCATATATCTGTATATGGGTGAATGCCTTTAAAAAATGTACATTCTCCCATTTTTGCATTAAAATCTTGGGAAATGAAAAGCAAAATGACATGTTTTGCAGATATTTTTGAATCTCCTTACTCGTAAAACTTTTCTCCAAAATACATAATATAGAAGAGGAAATATTATGGATATTATTTTGTTTATAGTATATTATCAAGCTTGATATTTGACATTTCAAATGATACGATACATAAGAAATGCAAAATACGATTCAAATAAGTGATTGAAATGTACTACGTAAATTTGAAATGATAGATCCTTGAAAACAAATATTGATTCATTTTCGGATGAATTGATTTTCCTTTGAAAATTTTTAAAATTTTGGGAAAGCACTTGACACTTGACACTTTGCACTTGATACTTAAATGTTCAAAAAGTAGATTGAAAGGGCTTATTAGCAAATAAATGTATCATTCTCTATTTCTCCGTTTTCGATACAGTCAAGTATAGGTGAATTTACCAAGCAATTTCTAAGCTCGGGCAAATTCATATGCCGTTCACGAACCGTACTAGTAAGTAAAATTCAAAGGTTTTCATCTTTCATGGCTCCTTTGAAAATCCAAAATCCACGTGTGCATGGTGAATATCTAATGGAATGCATTTTAAAAGCCTGTTTTCATGTGGCAAAAGAGGTGAAAAGTAGGTTAATAGAAACATGTTCAATGTTCACACAGCAAAAGAAGAGGAAAAGTAAGTTGTTTTTTAATCAGTGCAAATGTGAGTAGCAAATGTGTTCAGTGTTCATGTTATACTTTGGAGATAGAAAAAGTCGAGGTTCTTTTATCCTTTTTCTTGCATTTTCTTTTCATCATATTCTTGATTCTTGATATTCTTCTTCCTCTCCTGCATTTATAAATTTCTTTGCACGGTTTTTTGTAAAGGTGTCTCTGCAAAGTAGTGGATTTGGTTGGATTTCGGTGAGAAGGTTTTTTCTAGAGATTTTGAGTAATTTCCTAATTGATTTAGTCTAGATTATAGTTCCTAGTTTCTAGATTCTAGAGAGTTTAGACTGATTGAATGTTGGTGTTCTTTCAGAATATTTAATAGAAAGTATAGAATTTAGAATAGAGTGAGAGAGGAACCGTATCTTCTTCATTTTCATCAGCATCATCATCATCCACCATCGACATTCTACACACACACTTACACAAAATCACATGATGAGTAATGTGTGCAATGTACACTGTATATTTTGTGTGTGTGTCAGGAGATATGTGGAGTTTGGATGACTGCTTGGATTTTTTGGGTGGATTTATTATAAAAGGGTGCCGGAGGGTTAACCTTTTTATACTCTCTAAAATACTAATGTGTATCCGCAGATCCTCCAAAAAAAATATCTGTATCATCCTCATCTTCATTTTCCACCTCGTCCTCATTCTCATTCTCATTCTCCTTTTCGTCTTCGTCCTCTTGCTCGTCTTCATCTTGGTATTCGAATTCTTGAGTGTTTGGGGTAAAAAGTAAAAGAGAAAGGAGGGGTAGGAATACGAATGGGAATAGATGTACGAATACGAAATATTCCAAGAAAAGAGAAGAAGAAGAAGAGTTGTGGAGAGAGATGAGTACAAAATGTTTGGATTTGGAATGTGCAAAGTATATCAGATGAGTTGAAGATTTTTCCTGTAGAAAATTGCATGGACTTGTGAAAGAAGGAAACCAAACCAAACCAAACCAAGTGACTCAAGACTCAAGTGATCTATGGCAAAGCTTAAACTAGGAGTCCTCCTCCTCCTCCACATCTTTCTAGTGGTAGTAGTAGTAGCAACATGTATATCTACGTATGTATGAGTAGGTAGAGAGGTTATGAATGAGTGTATAGAAACTAGAAAGGAGAAAAGGAGAGGCGGAGATCGGAATATCGTATCGTATCGGGAGAAGAGACAAGAAGAGCACGTGCTGTGCCTTGTCAATGAGACAGAGACTGGCGTGTCAACTCGCGGGTATTATTGACTTCCGCCTGATGAGAAGATAGCAGGGCATAGTAATTCCAGTCTACCACCTTGAGACACTTCAAATCGTCTCCTTCTTCTTTTCCCTCCTCTTTCCCTTCTTTTCCTTTTCTTGTCCTCCCATCCTATCTTATTCACTGTGATCCGCTTACACGTAGCACTACTACTTCTACTTTTACTTCTGGATCTGGATCTGGAACTATCTACCTATCTGTCCATGTATATGTAAAGGGAGAAGGCTAACTCTTCTGACGGGCATGCTAGATTTTAGATTTGTAACCCGTAATATAAAATGTATTTGTCCGATCGTTCAAGTCCCAAGTCTCAAGTCAAGTCAAGTCAAGGTAGGTAAATATCTGCCTCTCTACTTTTCTGTATAATAGATGAGTACGGAGAACGGAGTATGGAGTATGGAGTATGGAGAATGGAGAAAACGAGATGGAGGAAAAAATTCTGGATACGTCTCACTCTAGATTCTAGATTCTCCATTCTACATGCTTCCAATTTTATATCTATCATCTACCAGCTACCAGCATAACACACATGTATGCTGTATGCTGTATGTAGCATGTAAAGAGAAAAGAGATCTATGGCACTATTCACGTCTATTGGTAATAATAATATTATACTCTAACCCCTTAATATTAATACACACTTCATGATATTCCCTCTATTTTAGTCTTGGGTTGGTTTCGTTTCGGCTCGTTTTGGTTTTGGTTTTGGAACTGATCGAAGAAGAATAAAAAAAGTCCACATCACTTTCACTTTCACGTTCTTGTCCCTCGTCTGCGTACATGACACACATAATGTGATCATCGTTTCCTATCGATTCTGTACCCGTGCCCAATACTTTTACATATGTACACAGTATATAATCTGTACTATCCGTAGACGTATACCTAAGAGAAGCAAACAGGGAAGATAGGCACGATGTGATACCAACTTCTTGGAACCTGGAACTGGGAACTGGAAGTTGGAAGTTGGAATTTGAGGAAGTACGAGGGTCAAAAAAGAATAGCAGTACCCGTACACATTGTACATCGTACATCTTGCAACGAACACTGAACAAGGAACACCAAACTGACTCGGGAAAAGAAGAACATAAACCATGTTTTTGGTAAGCATTCAAGTGACAAAATGAAAGCAAGGGCTCGCGTGTCTCATATAACACACACTACCCGATATATCGATATTCATACGGAACGACTCTCCGTTTCACAATGCAATGCAAATGTTGTACAAGTAATATATAATACATAATACATAATATATGCATCTGCATTGTCCATACTCAATGCTCAATGCTCATGTACCGAAAGTTTTTTTAGTTTAAAAATGAAATTCTCCTTATTTTCTCATGTCGGGAGTTTTACAACCCGCTCGATATTTTTGCTACAAGAGTTTTGAGTTCATTCCTTCTTTTCGATCAGGTACACGTTATATGTAAATAAGTATTTAAAGTACAACAGTCATCAGTCACCACAGTATATACAGTATACAGAAACAGCGACATAGACAAACACAAACGTGCATTTCCATAAGCTAATTATTCGTCCACCAGGAACTTTTTTCTACTGTCGACTGTCTACTGTCAACTTTTGACACGCTATAGGAAATTGGGAGAAGATAATCAGGTGCAGCATTGATTTAGTTGTTTGGCGTTTGAATTTTTTAAATAAAAGTTTAGTTTGGAATTTCTTTTCAGGGGGGGAAATGATGAAAATGACGAACACAGAAAATATCAGCATCAGTATTAGCTATCAGCAAACAAGCTTTCATCAGTCATCAGACGATGAAAGCAGAAAACAGAAACGTATGTGGAGTTTGAACAAACTTCCTCAGGGATGGAGAAGATTGTACACTGTACATTATGCACTGTACAGTGTGCACCCTCTTAATATAATTCACTATCTTATGAAATTTTTGTAAAGATGTGGAACCTTCATCAAATTTAATGGTCATGAGATTTGAAAAATTCCTTCGGGCAGTTCCCTCCATACCACTCAGTTTCAATACTCAACATGCAAAGATGATTTGAACCTTGAATCTAGAATCTAGAATCCTCATTGTTCATCTTGGTGTAAAAAATAGTCAAGTCTGAATATCAAAATACAGATATGTTGGGTTGTGCTGGATTGAGTTGGCTTGTGCCATAATCATAATGGTGTGTTTTCATTATGTACGTCTCTTATTTAGCAGCAAAATCCTGAATTAAAATCCTCTCACATCTGAATCTGTGTTTTTGTTAAGTTATTCATTCTTCAGAGAGAAGTAGGGAAAAAATGAAAAAGGTTATGAGCATCTTCTCATTTATGTATTAGGTATGCATATTTCATATTTTTCTAGAGTCTAGAGTTGAGAGTGTGTAGTGCTTAGAACGTAGTTTGTACTTTGTACTTTGAAGTTTGCAACCAATTTAAGTTGATAATTCCAAATGGGATTCTGGTTAGAATTTTGAATTTTGAATTTGATCCGTTGACTCTTGGACGTGTGTCCTGTTTGATAATGATAATGATAACGATGATGTGATTTTTTTACTCTATTCATTTACCCTTTTCCCATCTCGTTGACAAGATTTGTGTAATACTTGATTTTCATTTTCATTTTTCAGTCTACTCCACATGAACTATAAACAGTAGATTGTAAATTGTACATGGTAAATTGTAAATGATAAACAAGAGTTTCTTTTCTACTTCAGTTTCACAGTGAGGATCTGTTTTGTTTTCTGAATTGAAATGCGAAATACAAAGTCTTGAGTCTCGAGTCTTGCGATTTGTGATTTAAGACTTGAGACTTGAGACATATTGAGATTATCTCATTTACATTTCATGTTTAAAATTCAGACATGCTCGAGAATGATTGACGGGTGACATGTTGTGAGTTGTGACATTGAAGGAAGGACGACTGAGGGGACGTGACAGCTTCTTCATTTCTTTGTCTTGGTTTTCGATTTTGCAATACAATTTTCCATTTTGTATCTCCTACTTTTCACTCTTTACTCTTTCTACAATCCCAACCACAGTTGACAATCTCTAGTCTACAGTCTAAACTCCAAAGATGTGAATTTTTAACTCATTTATCCAATAGACACATACGTGTACATTGTACAATGTACAAATCAAGCTGGTTTTATTCATACTATGCAAATTGGATCAATTTCCCTATTTTTTCTAAATGTTTTGGCTCGTGCCTCAAGAAAATTGTGAAGGTTGTCTTAACATTGGTTATCTGTTATCTGTTACACGAAAGATACAACCTGGAATTTGTTCACATCATTTTGATATCAAACATCAAGCATAAAAGCGTGTTCTTGTTCAACAACAAAGACATAGATAACAGAACTTTAACGACATGGTTCATAAAGTATTTTTTACATAATATTTTGAATACTGTATATTTTTGAAATTGAAATTAGCGCATACAATATTTCAATTGATAAAAATACTTTGCTTTATAATATTATTGTACATGCAGTATGTATTAATATTTTGGAAGCACAAAAATCAAAAAAACATATAAAACTGTAAAACAAGGAACGCAAACTACAGACTGTAAAGTAAAGGAAAATTCACGCTAAATTTTAATATTCGTGTTAAAATTAAAGAAGAGGGCAACGAACCGAAATATTTTTCTACCTCTTTTCAAGTTTCAAGGTATTTTGTAAATTCCTCCAGCTCTCAAAGTTCAAATAAAATGAGACACGAATGAGAAAAATGAGCGAGATATTATGATTACTGTGGAATATGAAGACAGAGAGAGAAAGATCGCAGATCAGATCAGGTCTGCTCAGCTCAATTCGGCTTTTCGTTTGGTTTGGTCTGGTTCGTTTGGTTGGATTCGGATCGAGCAACAATCTACAATCTACAATATTGAACAAATATTTCGTAAGTTGTGTGCGGTGCATGTGGCTATAGCTATATTTTATGGCTTGTACGTGAGAAGTTGAGAAGTGAGAAGTCGGAGTGAAAATTATGATGTAGATAATAGATAATCTCGATAGGTTCTCAGTTCTAATACATACTCTCTACTCTCGACTCTCTACTCTCATACTGATATTTTACCCTCCAGCCAAAGCCGCATCATCATCATAATCATCCTCGAATTCTAGCAGACCAAAACTTAAACCAAGCCAAAGAAAAGGCCAACAGAACTGGAGAGACCTGAGATGAGATGGGATGATCAACAAACCTAACAGAGAAAAAGATGTTGTGGCCTAGTACCAAAAAAGACAGAGGGAACAGAAAAAGTTTCATGAGACTTGAGCTGATCAGCAGGATCACGATTACACAGTCACACACAACACACAACTCAACTCAATTCACTATATATATATATATATATATATATATCCGTACAGTGTACAGTGTACACTACTACTTGAAGTTTCAAGTACAAACATAAGTCAAAGAAGGATGAGACTGGAACGAAGGAGGAACGAGGATCGAGGATCGAGACAAATCAAAGGCGTGACAATGAAAGGATCAAACATCAAACCAAAAAACTCCTTCACATTCATTCTCCATTTTCCCATTGTACCATATTTTAGATGGCATGTTACATAGTTATGACTTTTTGTCACTATTCACCACACACTGTACACTGTACATTGTACACTTTAAGAAATGGAATGATATGCAAATGTCAAAGTAAATATGTGCACTAGACTAATGTAGTGTGTATTGCGTATGTATATAATATATAATACATAAGATATGGAATATAGAGTGTACAGGAAGGAGTTGTCCATGTGAGTATAACAATAACATTGACAATGACAATGACAACACAATACTTCATCCATGTGTGATGTCTTCATCCATTTCATATCGTTCCATTCCATTCCGTCCCATTCCGGCTCAGTCCAGGACGAGAAGAGTCGTCGGGAACTCCTCTTATTTATACTTCTAAAAGTGAAACTATCCTTGACAATCCTCTTCTATTTACTGTCCACAATTCACAATGAACTAGAGAATAAAGAATAGAGACCACAGCCAGGCACACTTGTTTCTTTTGCCAACTATTTACTATTTACCTTTGCAGTCGTAAATGCGTTTTATGTCTGCATTCTCTATCCTCGTTCCTCTATTATATACGAATTCATCTCTTTTTGTCGTAATAGCGAGGAAAACGGACCGGTACGCGTAAATCGTAAGTGTAAGTAGGTATAAAGTGTAGGTATTTTTATTTAGTATCGTCTTTTCTTTTATTCTCATAGCTTTACTGTACAATGTACAATGTACGGTGTAGGGTGTACGCTGGAACGAGATGATCCGGCCATTGTATCTACTATCTAGTGTCTAGTGTCTAGTGTCTAGTATCTACATACATTGTATTTTGTATTGTGTTGTATTATATGCGTTTTCTTAATGGCTCATCGTGAGAAGAAAAGATGGGAGATGGAAATATTTTTAAATATGTAAGTACAATTGTACTGTGTGGACATTGTGCATTGCACATTATATATTTGATGCATAGGATAGTGACTAGAAACTATGGACATAGAAACTGGAAAACTAGGGACATATCTATAAATAAATAAATAAATACAGACTAGAACTCTGCGTATGAATGTGTGTCAATGGGGTGTCCTTTGATGTTCCTTTCATTTCATCTCATTTCAATTCAGTTTCAGTTTCCGTCTTGTCATCCTTTTTTTCTTCACTTCCCTACTCAACAATATGTAATGTGTCATATAATAAAAACAGTGCAGAATGCACTATCTCTCGCCTTTTGAATGACGTATGACGAAAATATTAAGAACATATCATGTGCATATTGCATATAGAATATAGATAGAACATTGTCAATTCCTAATTCCTAATATATGTGGCGTAATAATGTATGTGAAACACAAAATGGAAAATATGAAATACAATTCTTAGAATAAACATGTAAAATATATACATCTACATACGTGTTGGCAGTCTAGTCTGGTCTGTATTCTACACTCTGCCATCTTCTCCAGCTTGAAGCTCGAAACTCAAAACTAAAAGTCTGGATACTGGATGGTTAAAAAACATTCATCTTCATCCCTTAAATCCCATATGGTGAAATGGGGATGCCAAACAGAGCTGGAGATCAAGGTTCTTCTCCTGAGCTCCCTTGTCTGTAGGCTACGATCTCGACGAGTCGAAGAGACAAAGACGAGACGGAAAAGATTCATCATTTTATTTCACTAAGAAAGTGACATTATTTACATGCATAATAAATGCACAGCCACAGACAAGCTTATTCTATACTCTGTATCACAATTTTTTATTATGAATATTTTATTCTCTCAAAGATCCAAATCCAAATTCAGATCTGGATCTAGATCCCAATCCTCTTCAAACTTGAAAAAGACACTCCATTTTAAATTTACTTTTTAGACAAATTGAAACTGCATTATGAATATTACCATTACGATTAGGATTACGCATGTTTCTCTTACCAAACACAAAACCACTTTTTGAAATTAAATTTCAGGTAATGAGAAAATTCATATTCAAATTCAAATTTTGAGCACTTTGAACAATGCACTATAAATTATGTACATTTATATGCATCACCAAAGTTTCTGTTGCACCAAGATGTATATGTACATTATACATCGTAAATAAAAATTAAGAACATGGCTTTTTCAAATTACAATAAGAATACACAAAGTGGATTTATCGATTGCTTATTCTTCAAGTCTCAAGTCTGAAGCTTCAAGACTCAAGTGGTAGATGACAATTAAAGGGCTGAGAAAAAGGTTTTATAATATTAATTTATTGGTGCGTAGGAGTTGTAGTGGAGCGTGGCCATTGAAGATACAATGTTCATTGCACAATGCACAATATGCTGCCCACGAGATACTATACACATAAAAATCTCCAGTGCCAGTGCCATTGTCATTTTGTATTGTGTCTGTAATAAAAAGATTGCATTCTGCATGTGCTCCTTCTCCTACTCTATTATTCGTACATGGTGCTCGGTACTCGGTACTCGTACTTGTAGAAAAGGACAATTTTATGAGAATTTATTCAAGGAGATGTAATTGGTTTGTGTCCATTTTCCATGTTCCGTGTTCCATGTATACACAAAGAAAAATTAGATTCCATCTTTCACTGCTGCTCTCCTCCGTAAGGAGTATGTACATTGTACAGATATCTAGTTGTTTCTCTATTTCTATATTTCTACTTTCCACCAACGCAAAGGCCAAAGGCAGAGACAAATTTCCCTGAAACAAAGTGTATTACTTACATTTTACATTACTTACAGCAGACGCGGAAGATGCTGGGAAGTAAATGGAATTTTAGGAATAATAAACAACTAAGATTTGCTTGACTGTTGACTGGCACCTGTGCTGTGCAGCACTCAAGTACACAAGTGCGCAAAACAAAGGCAGAGACAAAGACAAAGGCCAAAGACCAAACAAGCGGAGACGCTCGAAATTAGGGATTTATTATATCAGATTTGTGTGCATTTGCTCTGTAAGTTGTACGCTGCTCACTTTTCACTGTTCATCTACAATCTACCTCTCCACGACCATGTCAATCTCATTTTCTATACATTTGAACATATAGAGGAGTCAAAAAGAGGAGCCGTTTGTATTTTACGTTAAAAGTGAGAGGTTTGTCTCGTACTTGTAGTTGCATTTGTATTTCTAGTTGTATTTTGAGTCGGGTGTTCTTAGGTCGTAGGAGGTCTGTGCCAGCACGGCTTGGTTTGGCACGGTTTGACATGGACTATCTTTCACTTTCTTCTCTTGTACTTTAAAGTCCTCGTTCCTAGTTCCTCGTTCCTCGTATGTACAGAAAGTAGAGAGAGTACTTAGAGAAGTGTGGCTCTCAAGTCTCAAGTCCAAAGTCCAAAGTTTTAAAGAAGCAGAGACAAAAGTGAGAAGAGCCCAGACATCAACAGCCGACGGAGAGGACCCAAAGACCAAAAGACCAAAAGTCTAAAAGACCAAAAGATGCGTAAAGTTTGCATTAGATGATTGCAAGAAAGATGCTGAGAAGACAGAGAAACTGGGGAGTTTGACTCCCAGGACAAGACAAACACTAGGAGTACTAGTACAAGTACAAGTAGATACTACATTCATACTCCATACTCCATACTCCACACACATAGAGCTTGGAACATATCTAGAGAAAGAGAGAATGAAATTTGTGTAAGTGTCACAACGTTGAACAATACGATGTAGAGTAATAAATTCAAATAAGGAACAAGTAGTCACTGAATTTTCTTTCCAAAGACTGTATTTTGTATACTGTATATTTTGTATATTTTGTATGCATATACATGTGTATACATTGCATATATTATAAAATTCCTTGTACGGCCTTTATTGACTTTTTATCGACTCACTCACTCTCTCCAAAGGGAAAAAAGCATCTTCACTTCACCACCACCACCAGTACAAAAACAACAAGGCCAAAAAGTGTGTATACGGTATACGGTATACGGGGTTAAGTGTAAAGTTTAGAGTTGGAGAGGAGAGTAAAAAATTGGAAACCTTTTAAATACGTAGTATACATATTTATTATTGCTATTATTATTATTACATATTACATGAGCGTAAAAGGACGAGAATATATTACATTGTACGTTGCACATTGTACATGGCAGCCGTACCAGCCACAAACACCAGTTTGAAATTTGGTGTTTGGAGTTTGGAGTTTCAAGTTACCAGAAAAAGGCAAAGACTGTTAAATTATCTTCTCAGCATCTGTACATACAATCTACAATTCAAATCCACAATCCATAATCATTTTCAACTCCTCTATTCTCCATTCTCCGTAGTCCATAGTTCATACTCCATAGTTCATACAATTCAAAACTCAAAACTCGAATGAATGTGAATGTGAATATGAAAATGAAATGAAAACTGGACGAGAGGAATGCTGAGAAATGGGAAACTCATTATAACATGTTATGATGATGATCACATGTATTGTAGTCATATCTCCACACAACATCAATACAGAATACAGAATCTCAACAACTTTTCCTTGCCCGTACAATGTACAATGTACAATCTACGCTCAACACATGCATACTATTGTCATCAATTACGCAGCACAGAGATGGAAGAAACAACCATAATCATATCCTCGCTTTGTCACTTTTGTCAATGTATTATGCAATAAATTCATCTATGAAAATAAAATAAAAGTCACCTCTCATTTCTGGTCGACTGTTGGTTGGTTTCCTTTAGATTTAACCTTTAGATTTAAATCCCCGTTCATTATTCATTATTCATAATGTACAATATACAGCGTATTAAATTGTTGCACATGTTCAATGTCCCATGTAGTTTCGGCTAGTATTCCATATCTTGATTGTTAAAAGTTAAAAGTGGAAAAAGCATGTGGTAAAAATTGAGTGCTTCTTCATTTATGGAAATGGAAATTTTATGAAAATGGTATTTTGTATTGCTTTTACATTTATTTTATTTTGTATTTGTAAGCTCTAAAAAGTTTACAATAGTATGTGTCGGTAGTATATTATAGTATATTGTAAGATTCTGACTGAGAATATGTAAAAGGTAAATTGGGTCGGGGAATTGAACCTCCGAACTCTCTGGTAACATGCCAGGTCGTAGACCACTACACCCTACCGACTACATATTCTCAGTTATCTCCTAACTGCCACTGTATCTACAGTCTTTGACTGTCTCCCAATCTGTACCATAGCAATTACTATGGTAACACTCTGTCAATATATACATATTACACATCTACCTATACTTATATACATACGAGCCATCGCGCATGCGTATGTCCTCTATATCCTAGCGATCAATAGAGACCCTTAATTAGTTACAGCTTGACACTTGACGTGACTACATCTAACTGCTAATAAATACATAGAGTTTTATATGTACACGCTGTAAGTGTAACTCACCACGTGCATCTTATTATAGTGCATATTATTATTATTGTGATTATAAGACATAATCATACACTTTTACATTTATTTTATTTTGTATTTGTAAGCTCTAAAAAGTTTACAATAGTAGTACTGGTTAGTGAATTTATTTCATGACAAATTTGTACATTTAAACAGAGAACAAGAGAACAAAGCCCTTGGATCTTCTGTATCTGTAATCTGTACAATGAATATCCACAATGAGATGAGCTTATATCAGTAATCAGCAGTGATGCATTGTGTAAAATCAAAGTCAATTATTTGAATCACAAGTTTTCTAGTGTTATTTTATAGTTTTCCGTAAGGCGTAAGGGAGTGTTTTTTTTGTACATTTTACATAGGCACAGTCCTACGAACTTTAAACCATGCCTTTAGAATTTAGATTTACAATTTATCCATCAAAACATGCAAAAACCCTCCCTTCCCATTTTCAATTGACATAGACGAATAACACGAAATGGGATAAACATACGATAAAAACTGAATGTGAAATCAGAAATTCAAAATTCACAAGATTATTTTTGACACCTTCAAAATTCTCTTCCATTTGAAGCGCATTTATGAATGTGAATACTGCATTCCCTAGATGCTGAATTTTTAAATGTGCGTGTATGAAGGAGATATAAAATGTGGTACTTTTTGGGTAAAAAGACAGATATTTTGCTGGAAAAAATCGAAAGGGATGCATATAGATACAGAGTAGGTGTGGAAAGTTTAGAGTTAGCAAGGTTTAAGGTTTGTTATCTACATTGTATATGTTTGGTGAGTATTTGCGGTCCCTTAGAAACTTAAACATACACACAGAAAGTTATGGAGAGAGAGAGAGAGAGGAATATCTGTAGATACTTCCTATTCTATGAATATACATAGAACTAAATAATGCACTTGATCCCGAGATTCAGTCCTAGTCAAACTCTTGAATTTCGAATCTCTAGTCTGGAATCGCTAGTCTCCAGTCTGTACATAGGCAGCAACTTGAGCTCCTTCCACATTTACAAATTTACAACTTTACAACTTTTGAATTTTTGAATGATAAACGTTCTGCTCTTGACTTTGGTAGTGTAGAATGTAGAATGTACTAGTAGAGTGGGTGGTTTGTATAATATTATAGCGTACATGCATAAACATAAAACATTCACCCGTATGCGTTTCCAGTTTAGAGTCTAGAGTTTAGAGTCTAGAGTTTACGTGAAGGGAACCATCGGAACCACATAACAACATATCAGCCACGAATCTGTCTCAACTACAACTACATAAATAAACAAATAAATGTACACAATAGAATCTCATTTCTCCACTCTGTACACTTTAGACTTTACACATGTCCAAATATCATGCATATGCATATGTGTGGTTCTGCTTTTACCTCGTCCTTTGGTCTTTGGTGCTTGGTGTGAGACTCTACTTGCTCCATTGTGCATTCAGTATGGAATATGGAAGTACTCTACACTCTATTAGACTGTTAAAATGGTAGACGGTTAAGCTTTATGCTTGTATTCAATACCACGTGCACTCTGCTGCTGCTTCTTCTTCTTCCTTTTCTTCTTTCAATTCTCTTTTTATTTGGATACTAAACTTTAGCTACACTCGTTCCAAGTTCCACCTTCCACTTTCCAACTACCAGCTACCAGCTTCTCGATTCTAGATTGCAGACTCCAGTAGACTTTGATTCTTGACATGGAAAAAGTTTTACCCATGAATTGGGAATAAAAAGTCATAACTTATCTTTTCAAATTGAATTGATAAAAGTGTGCACATGTACAAAGTACAATGCACAATGTACATCGCAAGCAAGAGCCAAGAATTCCATAAAACAACTGAATGTGTATGAAATACATGTATGCGTATGTACAATGTACATTGTACATTGTATAATGTAGAATGCTTGATATTTGCTATTGAAAGCAAAACTTTCCTCAAAGACAAGACAAGACATCAAAATCCACCCCAGTCCTTTCTCAACAACAACAATTACAGTCACAATAACAGAAACAAAAACAACAATAAAGAACAATTTTCATCTCTCTTCTATCTCCGACACGCATATTGTTAGTATTATCTAAGTGATAATAAAACTTACAATTTAAATGGTTTGAATCATACACTACACATTGAAAATCGTATACTAGTTACTAGTACACAATTAAGATGTGCACTTTAGTTTGCATCGTTGTTTCTTAAGAAAACCGTATTTATACTCATTTGTGGTAAGTACCGGGGTTTTTTTTTATAAATAAACGTATTTCATGTACGTAAGTATTATGCAGTGCATTTGTCATTTGTCAGAGTAAATGCAGAGTCTAGAGTCTAGAGTCTGGAATCTAGAGTAAAAAGATAAAAGGATGCACCATACATGTACGCCATATGTAAAATGATTTTAAGTACGCAATAAGTAAAATGAATACAAACACAAAAGAGTCAAGTGAGAATGGATGCAAAAAAAATATTAATTTTAAACAGGCGTTTTAAAAAGGCCAGCAGAAGGCTTTAGAATTCAAATGCCTTAAAAGGGAAAAGACACAGGATGCTGGAAACTGGATGAGAAATAGAGGAATAGGTATGTGGTACATTGTAGTGAATCATGATTGAAGATGTTGTATATCAAGTACACTGTACACTATACACTACAAAAGTTACGGCTGGATGCTGGATGTTAGATGTTGGATGCTGGATTCTTAAAATGATGTATTATAATACATGCATATGAATTCACATTTAAAACCCAAAGGGATTTCTAATGGTTTGGGAATCTTCAAGTCTTTGACATTTCACTCGTGAATAAAACGGAGCGGAGAAGACCCAGAAGCCATGAATACGATATTTAGCCTGCACACTGTTCAATGTTCAATGTACACTTACTTACTTTTATTACGGCCGTTGCTCCATTTCATTTCATTGAAATCATGCACATATTGCATATTATATAATACACACACACAATATCTTACTACTGTCTACTTGACTTTATTTGTTATTTGTATATTGTATACGTATTGAAATTGTTCATGGAATGAATGTGAAAATACAATATCTTGAACATTTTACTTAATAAAAGTATAAAAGTACTTTCTCTGTAAAGTAAATACATGTTGTATGTGTTCATATTAGATATGTATGTACTTAGTTTGTACTGTGTTATGTGTGTACTGTATATGAATATTGTTGCCCAAGAGGAATTTCCTTGTACACTACACTCTAGACTCTAGACTAAATTTATTGCCTCGCATTTATAAAATAGAATACATATTATGCACATCCATGTATATTTTATAGACAAACATTCAGGCATGCATTTTAAAAGCATGGAGTGGAGAATGGAGAGTGGAAGGCGACAGAATTAAACAGAGAGTAGAGTGGGGTAGTAGTGTAAAATATAAAATGCTTTGGTATGCACAAAGCACAAAGAAAAAAAAGAGAAAAAAGTGAAAAGTAATGGCCAAGTGAATGTGCAATTTGTAGATACTTGTACTTGTATTTTGTATTTTGTATATTTTGTATAAAAAAATAAAGAAATTGTATTTTTTTCTTACATTTTCTTTCAAAATTCTAATGCATCTACTATAATATCTATAATATTTATATTATGGCAATGAAAAATGAGTGCATAACCCAAATTAAAATTTTATGGAGGTTTCCAAGTCCAAGTCCCAATTTCAATTTTACAGTAGTTTTCTTAATTCCTCGTTTTTAACCACAACGTTACCACACTAGACACCACACACCAGACGCAAGCTTAAAAACAAGAAGGAGCACCAAAAATGTACATTTAAATTTTACGGTCAATTTACAACAATATGTATGCGTTTTTGATGATTATTTTAAAGTTATATTTTGCGGGTCATTTGTTATTTGTCTTTTGTTTATCGTCTATTGTCTATGCAAACTATAAATTGTGCAAAAAATGTAAAACTGTACATGCATTTTGTTATTATTCTAGATCCTAGATTCTAGATTCTTGCCTTTTTGTAAATTGTGCATTGTGAAATATGGAACATGCACATAGCTCAACCAAGTTGAGAATTTTCTGGATTCAGCAGTACAAAATACAAAATGACAAAGTGATAAGCTGCAAGCTGCAAGTTTATTGAACGATAAATAGTTCATAAATGTCTGAAAATTTCAGTTTTCATACTTTACTGATATTTGTTGGATCAATGTTTGTGTATAATTTATGGATCTGGTATGTAGCTTCTAGCTGTGTCAAGTTGCAAGTAGCAACTGGACGTTGGAACATATTTTTATGAGGACAGATTATACTTTATGAAACTGTAAAATATTAAATTTATTGTGCAAGTCTACATTCTACATTCTGTATTTTGCAAACGTCAAAGCAATTGTCATCATTCTCGTCAGGACAATGTCCAGTGTCCAGTGCACATTGCATAATGTATGATGCAAGTTGCAGGTAATGATATGCGATTGTTGGCAGTAGATACCATAGTAGTAGATACTTTTCCAAAACATGTATTAATCTCCATTGTATAATCTACTGGAGATTGAAGGGAATAAGAAATACATCCAACTCCTTTTTTTCCTACTTTCCAATTTGGAAGTTTGGATTTCTGAGTTTGATAAGTTGGTAGATAGATGTAGAAGTGTACAATGTACAATGTAGTTCAAATTTCATTGGTAAAATGTATAAACATGTACAATATCCAGGCATTTTGTAAGCTACAAACCACTGCAATAATATAGTCAATAGTATAGATACAGAGTACGCAGTATAGAATTTTGAATTCTCTTTCACACTCATCAAGAGAGAAGAAAGAGAAAGAGAGAAGAGTTAGAGAGACAGAAGTGACCGAGTGAATACAACATTTTATTCGCCCACTTGAACCTTTTCACATTCTCGCTCTTGACTCTTTTTATCCTCTCTTTGTGCAGTTTCTGGCTTGGCTTGGTTTGGTTTGGTTTGCATTCTATTATTGTACGGTGTAAGTAAGTGCAAGTGTGTGGGCATTTCATACTTGATACTTCACCCTCTATACACTGGATGGTTCATGGTTGATGGTAGTTGGTGGTTGGTGGTGGTTTATATCTTCCACTTGTTTACACCCATAGACGGAGCAAAGCGACACACATATTCAATATTATATATAGATATATTATGTACAACTCATACTTCATACTTCTGGATGAGGAAAACACAAAACACATGATACATTGCATTGTGTAGAGTGGATATTGGGTATATCTACAACATACAACATACAGGCAGTAAAATATATAGCTTTATGAGTCTCGTGTCTGATGCTTCTGATTGTTCAAGTTGAAAGTCGTGTGCATTATGAGTCGGTGGCCAGCCAGTGTCTTGTGTCTCTGCTCCGGTACAGTTACAGTTTTCCGTTTTCCAAGCTTCACCAAAGACTCTTTATGTGAGAGTATGTGAATGGATAGAGAACGAGAAAGAGAGTTTCATTCTTTGGTATTTGGTATTTTGGCATTTTGGGCGAGAACATAAATCTGTAGAATTTTGTTCTTCTTCTCCTTTTCTTTCGTTTTCGTCGTCATCTTCCTCATCCTCATCGTCATCTTGTTCTCTTGTTCCCTCTTTTTTTCTGGTCATGAGGACTATTGTCGACTTTCCAGATTTAATGTACTCTGACTCTTGTTCTTAGTTATTCCCTATATTTTATATTGCATTGTGTATTGTGTTCTGTATTCTAGATGGTAGATTCTATGTTCTAGCAATTTACTCGTACTTGTACTCGGACCAAAAAGGATTTTTACTCATATTCTCCTATTGTTTGCTGGCCACATAAGGAATTATTATAATGTAATAAATGTGATGAGATGCGTTCATGTACATATTATATATTATATACACATGAAATACAGTGCAATACATGTATACATGTAGGTAGTTGGTATACATTGTCAAATTCCAACTCGTATTCTTGAGTCTAGAGGCTTTTGAAACTTGCTTCTTGAGCTTACTTTAATTTTCCATAGCGTCGTACATTCAAAACACAACATACAATACACAGTACACATCATGTTTTCCATTTCTGAAAAAGTTTTTAGCAGTACTTTTTTTCTGTCTTTTAATGTTCCATGAGATGTTTTATTCTTTTTGTCATTTACATTACAAATTTTCCCATCTTTTTCTTTTTTTTCACTATTCTTTCTTTATTTTTCTGGATCCAGGATCCTGAACAACTTTTGACTTTAGACTTTTTGCTTGTGTGCATAATAATAAATGTAGAATTTTTTAGCAACGGTAGTAATAATAATAACGACTGTACAATGTACATGAAAAATCATAAACATGAGGAGACAGGAAATGAGAGGTTCACACAAATACATGTATAAATAGTGACTTTTTACCTTGCTAGATTTCTGCATTACAAATTTTGGAACCAGAGAAGTAATAATGACAATAACAGAGATTCTGTGGCTTTCTTCGGTTTGAATAAAGAAGCAGAGAAACCGCTACCATGTTTCCGTCTGTAAAAAAAATCATCGTCAGAGTCGTTCATCTTGAACTTGGTCGGAAATAGGAATATACGAATATGAATAGGAATAGGAATGAGAATAAGACGAATACGTAGTTAAGAAAGTCAAGCGGAAAGGGAAAAGAGCACGAAACCACTTTTTTCTTCTTTTTCTTTTTCTTTTTATGACAAAAATCTTGGGAATGGAATGTAAATGTAGGTGAACTTGTTCCTTTTTCCCTCTTTTATTTTCTATTGTTTTCATTTCCTCTCATAATCCTGCATTTTATATGATACCCGGTGCCGGTGGCCGGGTAGATCAAAAGAAAAAAGTAAGAAAGGAAAAATGAGAGAAAGAAGCTCATACCTCAAATCTCATACTCCGTACTCTGTAAACTATACAGACATTTTATGGAGCATTTTATTTACTACAATAATAAGTTGCACAATCCAGTATCCAGTGTAAATGTACACTACATTGTCATAATAATAATAATAATAATAATAACAATAATAACATGCAAGGCATGGCGGGCATCCTCATTCTGTTTTCATTTCCCTCAAAAACTATGGCAGTTTTACAACTACAACTATACAACTACAGCAACGGAAGACTGAGAACGGAGAAACAAAAGTAAAGTAAAGTAATGTTGATCATGTATAATATTTAATATTATAACAGCTCAAGAATTTCCTTGTACTTTTCTAATTAAATTTACAATTTACAATAGGAAATGTGAAACACGGGAGCATGAGAATGAGCATGGCATGAGATAAATAACATTTTTAATGAGATTTTACATGCAGGAACAGAGTAACATTTCCGCTCTCTGTTTTTATTTAGATACTTTTTACTTTTTTGTCTTTGTTTGTCTTGGGCATTAGGTGAAAGCGTGAGGATACTTTGCCCTTGTTTCTCCTTTCTCCTTTCTTGTTTATTGCTTTCTTGTGGTGGTGATGTATGTATTTAGCATTTAATATGTACAATGTACATATTTAGATAAAAACACATTTTTTATTCAGTATATTTGCAGTTTACACATCCAGACACAGACAAACACAGATATAGATTACAACGTGTGGTAAAGATGTGAATTTGGATGTGACTCACAACCTGGGCAATTCATTGCTATTTCTACAATCTACAACACCACACATAACACATAACAGTTTCTCTTTTATTTCAAAGTATACGAGTTACATGTGTGTGTGTTTGGGCGAGCAAGGTCTTTATTTATATTTTATATATTGAAATGAAAATTACCGAGAGAAAAATGTCCAGCGGGACCAAAATGAGAAGAGTGGGAGAGGAACGGAATTGAGTTGAATTGAATTGTTTGAATTTCTGTGGGGAATGTTCTTCTTCTCCTCTGTTGCGGAAATTCCTACAATCTACACCTCTTTCATCAATCTTCCAAACCAACCAACCAACCAACTATTGACTGTGTAAACATGGAGTTCAGAGCATGAAACAGTTTGTGCAATTCCGAGATTTCCCTTTGCACATTGAACTCAATGCTGAATCTTATATACGATTCGTCTGTGCTAAATCTGATGGAGTGAATCTACACTCTACAGTCTACACTCTGCATTCCACATTCTATACATATAACCTTACGCATGCAATTTTCCACGTATCCTCTATGTTGTATATATCAGAGGAGAAACAGTTGTTCTTTTTCCCTTTGCACTCTCTTTCCCTACATTTATAAACTCGCCCAAATTTTGGTTTCTCATAAGCAAAATCCGAAATCTAACAGAGTCAACGGTCTGACAAGTAAGTGTAAAAGGGCAGAGCAAAATGTAAATTTTTGTATCGAGTATGGAGCATGGAAAATGGAAAATACATGGAGGTTTTCCTCACTTGTACAAAATCACTTCCCATTCTTCACCCAATTAAACTACATGCTTTAGATTACTTTACACTCCAAACTCTGTCATCTGTACTTTGTAGATTGTAGATTCTAGAATATAGAATATAGAACTGGGAATAAAAAGATTCGGACCATTTTTCTTAGACTGTTTGTCTGTACTAACCTAGAATTTTACTTTGTCTTTTCTCCTTCTTCTTTCTTTTATTGTTCAATGTTCAATGCTCTTGGTACTTGGTTCTTGGTTCATAAGGTCAGCTATCAAAAAGAAAGTGAGTGATAGCAGAATAAAATACATAAATTGAAAAGTTGGAAGTGGAATAAAATGATTTGATTGAATAGAATCGGAGGAAATAAATATAGATAGATTTATACATACAGAATACAGACGTCATTCTTTGTAGTTTGTAGATAATTTATAATATGGGACGATAAAAGAACATGAGAATGAGAGCGAGAACGAGAACGGGAACTGGGACCAGATTTAAAGCTCTGGCTTGTTTTGGAGAAAAAATTCATAAGCATTTGGCTTTGGCTTTGGACTTGAGTTTTCACATGTACCATATTATATGTTACATAGCTATAACATAGCTTACTAGTGAGTTAGAGAGTGAGAGAGTCTGGTATGGTATGTTTTGGATGTTGGGTGCTGGGTGCGTTGGATTGCTCACTGGAAACATTATATTATCTCTATACTTTGGTAATACTAGCTGTCGAACTTGAAGGCATAACTACCCATTTACCATCCACCATTTACATGTACAATGTCGAACGTCGAACGTAGAATGTAGAACATAGAACGTAGACAGAGCCAAGTCAGAATATAATATGCGTTTGGAAAAATAACAGATTTTACCGTGTCGACTATCAACTATCAACTATTCATAGGGAGATGGAGAAACGTTATCCGTATGTATAATTTTCCCAGGACTTTTAGTTCCATGTTGTACGTTGTATGTTGTATAATGTATGGCTGCTTACAGATAATATATTTAGAAAAACTGAAAAAATGTAGTATGAATCAAAACTCTAGCTGGAACTGGAACAAGAAGAACAAGAGAAAAAGGTACAATATGTAACTACATACCTATTACAATAATATATTACAGTACACAAGAATAGAACTATAAAATAAGAAACGAAAAAGGAAGACGAAGAAGGAGGAAGGATGAAAAAAATGTTCATGACTTTAGCTACTCTGATTTTCTCCAGATTCCAGATTCTAGATTCTAGATTCTAAATTCCAGATTCCCGACTCTAGTTTAGTTCCTATTCCATGCTCCATGCTCCAGTTTTGTGTAGATTCTAGATTCTAGATTGTAGATGTATGTAGTGTTAGTTCTAATGCTATTATGGTAGCTTTTGTATAACTCTATACACTATACAGTTTAGTTGGGAGTTTGGAGTTTGGATTCGAATTTTGGCCATTGTATATTTTTTATGATAAATTGCATTTTTCCTCTCCTTTTCTCTCTCAATCTCTCCCTTCTTTTATTTTGAGAAGTTCCAACTTCCTCCTTCCTATGATCAAGAAGAAGAAGAAGAAGATGATGATGATGATGATGAGAAACTTTGCGCCCTTTCAGTTTTCTCCAATATTTTAGATTTTACTCCAAGTTCCTTTGCTCTCTGTTTTTCTATCCTCAGCTCTCAATCTCTCTCTATTTCTCGCCTACTTTGACTTACTGTTGGAAAAAATAGAGACTGGAAATGAAAAACTGGAAAAACATTAGACATTAGACAAACAGATAATTTACTTATAGGCACCAGAACCGAAGAGAACAGCCGAGAACTAGACGACATTAACTCACCATCGATTTTTTCCCATAGAATTCCTCCTCCATTAAACATATATTATATATCATGTCCAAAAGACCTCGTAAATAAATAAAAGTGTAGTTTAACTTTCCAATTTCCACACACTTTTATGCATAGACTATAGACTAGACATTACACATTACACATACATATAGATATTATTGGCACGCACATAACTTGTTATACTGTATACATCATAAAATAGAAGACAACATTGAATTCCTTCAACTGGAGCAGACCTAGTTTCTAGTTTCTAGTTTCTAGCCCACTACTAAATATTAGATACTCGATACTCGATACTGATACGAGGTATGGATTAATTATCGATGAAAATGGGAACTTTACTAGAACAGTCACAGAATCAACTGAACGGAATCATTTAAATTCCTAATTGAATTAATCATGTGGTTCAAGGAGAAGTGAAGACGATTACAAAAACCTTGTGTTTACATACAGTATACAGTAGTACATTAGGTACGTTCGATGTTCGATTTTTAAGAAAGAAAAGGTAAGTCAAAGTTCAGGCCGACTGTAAACTGTACAGAGTACATCGTGCAGCACGCAAATGACGTAAGGCGGAAGCCTGGTCATTGGTCGTGAATGCATATTATGTATGCAACTTGATTCTAGATTCTAGATTCTAGATTCTAGATCCAAGATTCAAGATTCTAGGCATACAGAAATGTTTTCACTGCACTGGGTACTGGAACTGGGCAGCCATTGTCCTCTCCCATATTCCACATTATCTATCTGTCTAGTCTCGGTTTTACGAGGAGAGTAAAAAATTAAATTAGACTGAGGGCTGTGTAACAAATATGTATTTGTGTGAAATGCCAGGGGTTCAGGATTCAGGATGTATGAGATTTGGTAATCTAATCGAAGATCAGTTATGATGTTATGACCATGCGACATTCTAAATTCAACATTTTTTCAACGTCCAATGTCCAACGTCCAACGTCCAATCTCTTGCATTGCATATTGCATTCAAGTTTTTTCTCCTTCTTTCTTTCCTGCTTTCTTATTACAGTTCTAAACTAGAATTTCTTGATCACTCTCATAAAGATCAGTTGCAGATTGTAGAGATCATTATTATGAAGAGTAAGTTGGGTATACGATGTACGACGTACGATATAGTTGATAGTTCATACTTCATAAATTGCCCACTGTGTGGTATGGGTTATGAAATCTGGAGTCTAGAATCTAGAGTCTGGAGTTTGGAGTCTGGCGTATGAAGTTCATAAGACCACGTTATCAACTATACTGTATTTGCAGCTCAGTTGGAGTACATAAGCAAACATGATTTTGTTTGTGTGGGCATTGAGGATTGGGCATACTTTCATACAGGAGAACTTTTCCATCAGTTCTAATTCCTATTATGGACAATCATGAGGAAATTGTTAGTATTATGATGGACATTATTTTACCATTATTGTTATGACTTATGACTATGATGAAGACACACGCAGCAAGCAGCAAAGTACCGGTATCTAGACTCTAGAATCTAGAATCTAGAAACTAGAAAAGAAGAGAAAGGAAAAGCTAGAACAGCTACACTAAAATTCACTCATTTGTTAAATTAGATAGATGTGTAGCAAAAAAAACACGACTATATATTTTTAGATTCTACATTGTTATTACAAAATTTTGTTTACTGCAAGTAAGGGAAGTTGGGGTACGGGGTACGGGCCTGACCCTAATGCCAAGTCTCAAGTACTCTTTGTCTGTTTGTCTTTTATAGATCGTGGACTTTGATATTGAATGAGTTTTTAAAAATTAATATTAAGTTCATAAAAAACCCTCCAAACTCCAAAGATCAGCACAAAGATAATTCATGTATTTTCAAACGAAAGTTTAGCATTGTGCCCCTACATCCCTTAAAAATTTAATTTTACAAAAACATCTTTATTCTTTAGCTTTGATGATTCCGTTACTTGATGTTTCAGTGCTGAATTTGGATGGAATTTGGACTTTGGCTCATTTAGGCTCTGAGATACGAGAAATAGACACATACAAAAGGGAGAAAATGAGGGTTAAAAAAAGATAAAACACAAAATGTATTCTTTTCCTAGTTACAAGCTCCAAGCTCCAAGTATTTTCACACAAAAATTGTACATTGTAGCTAACACTTTAACTTTAATTTCAACTTGGACTCCCAGCTCAGCTCAAGTCTGTCCAGCAAATCTACACTAATTTTTATTAAATGATGGTTTACTGTTATTATATTAGCATTCTGACTTCTCACTCCTCACGTTATTAGCTATTAGCATTAGTGTTTTTAAGCTTTATTATTATCTTCATTATTATGGTATTATGGTATTATGGTTATGATTATTGTGAAACAGTCCACGTGTCAAATGTCAAACGTGGAACATGGTGTAGAAAATGCTTGTAGTTCATCCCATATTCGCACCATCTCTAATCTGCAATGCGTACAAACAAACATAATAGTGTACCTAATACGCAATTTTATCTTTCCCTGTAAAGTGCATAAACTACACACAACACAAAAGGTACATTGTACATGCCGTATACAGAGTTTCTTAACTCAAGTCTCAAGGCTCAAGGCTCAGATCTCCATACTCTAGAGATAGATTCTGTAGTGAATAGTGAATGACTGGGGGGCTTAGAGAGCTTAAAGAGCTTGAAGCTGCAAGCGAACATCTACTATGTAGTACCTACCTGTAGTATTTAAAAATTGACTAATCAATGAAGGAAAGGAAAAGACCTCACCTTCCTACTGTGAGGTTTAATCATTTTCATTCTTGAATCTTGAGCAGAATGGAATCAAAATTGCATAATTTACAATGCAATATTCAAATAATAAACACAAAACACAAGACAAAAAGGCGATGATGAGTGAGTGTGAGCCACCCAAGCTACAAGCTATTCATATTGTCCATTATCCATAAATTACTGTACTAAATTGCACTTTACACGAATTTTAATAATTGATACATGTATTAAAATTAAACGCTCCATGCTCCATGCCATGTGCATTGTGCATTGTGCACACATGATGCATTACAAAATGCATGTTTTATTGATGGCTCATCATTGTGATTTGTTCTCTGTCCATCAGCTAGGCCAAAAGTCAAGAAAGCCAAAGGTTTTGAGACAATACACAAAACATAGCAAAAACAAAGAACATGAAACATCCACGATTGAATGTAATTAGTGGAAGATTACATGCTCTATCTATCTTGATACTTGATACATTGTTAAGAGAACCAAGATTGCACCTCCAACCTCCATGCATCTATATTCTAGATGTAATGTCTCAGAAGTGTTTAAAATGTTCCCCAACCAATAATTGTACATGGTAATTTAATACGTAGTTCAAATTCAATGGGGTTTAGGTTTCAGATTGCAATATTTAAATAAGTGTATGTGTGATACGATACGTACATCGTACATTATATCCTGTCTGTTGTGCTTTATGCTTTATTGTGTAAACTCCCTTGCCTGAAAATATAGATAAAATATGGTGTTAGCTGGAGAAAAGTACAACCCTTGCGTGGCAATATGGCATAAAAATTAGACGAATCCACGCCTGTGTGGTCCAACCACTCTTTAGTTTTACTTTTCACAAGTGAATCTTGAGTTTTGAGTCTTGAGTCTGGAATAGTTGTAAATTTTGAAGTAAAAAATTCACACAACTCGAATCTTGAATCTTGAATCTTGAACTAGTGCACATTGCTACGAGACGGGATGAGATGAGATGAAATGAAACGACATATAATGTAATGAAACGGAATAATATTAATGAAAAGAGTAAAAAGAAGAGCTTTTTTTTATTTGGCAACTCAATCCATTACACTAGCCTGACAACATGCAATAAATAATAAACTCATGGAAAACGAAAAAAAGTCGACATTCATTCTTTTCCTATACATATTACATATTACACAGTGTACATACTTGTGACTAGATGCTACAGACTGGTAAATAGAGATTGTGATTTTAAAATATCTTTTCGTTTGTCGTTATAAAAAAACCTTTGAACAATTTCCGCTGGTCCAATCTTTACGATATGTACATTATGTGTATGTACTTGTCCAGCCATATCCGTGTACTAAACATTATACGTTAGATGCGTTAGATGTTAGATGTATTAGACGTTAGACGTGTTACGTAACACAAGCGTTTTCCCCCATTCCCCATTTCCTTGGATTCAAAGGCCATAATTCAAAGTTTCTCCTTTGCTCCGCTCTTCCTTCCCTCTCACTTAATCTTCCTCTTGGTCACACTGTCCAAAAGTTAAAAAAAGTTGGAAAGCTAAAGTTGTAGCTGTGTGTTGTGTGTAGGAGAGAAACGTTTAGCGTTTAGAGTTGAGCATTTAGAGTACTGATATACATATCCAATTCAGATTCCGATTCCGATTCCGATTGAGATTCAGTTTCAGATTGAGATTGGGATCAGGGAGCGATTAGCCAATAATTCGATTATCTGATCCTCGATTCTCTCCCCCCTGACATAAAAACTAGTATCTCGTATGTACGTTGAAGGATGACCGATTGGAAAAATTTATTCCTGAGCTGTATACAGTATACAGCATGGGAATTTAATATGTTATACAAACTTGCACTTCATCTACATACATGTATAGAATCCAGAATCTGGAATCTAGAATCTAGAATGTAAAATACATGTACACATGTAAATTGTACATATGGGGAAAATAGAGAGAGAGAGAAATCGGAGAAGAAAAGAGTGAGAAAGCTCTAGTAATCGTATTAATGGTCAAAGTTTTTCAACTTGTAAATTTATCGTCCTCCTCCTTTCCACCAGGAAAAATGTAGAGACATCAAGAGACGCGTGAGAGAGAGAGAGAGGAGAAGAGGGTAAAGAGTTAAAAAGATTAACCACGTGAAGAATTATTATTATTACCTTTTGTATCCCATGATATTTTATGCTCACTGGGTTCTATATTCTATATTCGTGAGTTCTGTTTCCCATCTTCCGTCTTCTGCATTTCGTACACTGGATAATGGGCATTGTTCATTGTTCATATTTATCTCCAATTAAAACTATGGCAAAAAGTCAAGTTGAAGATTTTATTGTTTACACAATTCCTAATTCCTTTTTCATTGCCTCAGAATTTGAATTTGAATTTTTAATGTCGTGCTCATTCAAATTGTAGGTAAACATGACGCGGGTGTGACGTTTATGCGTTTATAAATGAAAATGAGTGATTATGTCTTGTGTCTTGTGTCTCGTGTCCATTTAGCGTTTGGACTGTGATGCTTGATGTATGATATATTACTTGTGATGTAGAACGTAATAAAATTAAAAGTACGGTATGTACTTGAATCCCCGAGACTGTATATTGTGTAGTATGTAGTTTATACTTTTTAGTGTACAATGTACACTAGTGTACACCCTCAATAAACTAATCGCGCAAATACAATGAATGGCAATGGGTTTTGACGCTCGACTCTGGCTCTGGCTATCATATAAATTAGAGATCGACATGCACACTACAAGCCACACATGCCATGACAACCCGAGCCATACGCCACACTTTTACATATTACCTTCAAAGTGTCTACAAATCACAATGTACTACGGCCGTACGAGGATGTTCACCATTCACCATTCACAACTCACCAGTCACAAACTGTCGAAACTGTTTTCATGTTTCCCATTTGTACGCCTAACTAACAATAATAAAAGTTTCCGATTTTTTCCTGCCTCTTCTACATTCTGTATTTTACATCTCCCATCTTCCATTTTCCACGCGAGTACAAGGATGAGGATGCGGACGTGGACTTAAATCTCCAGTCAAATCAAGTCAACGAAATGAAAATGGAAAGGCGTCGACTCCACCTAAAAATGTTTAAGTCAAAGCTAAAACTAGCATGAAAAATATGTAGGTCCAAATGTATGAGCCATCAGCCGAGACCGAGAACCGAGCCATTATGCCACTTAAGAGCCATTCAGTCAGTCCTTTTTCCTGCACTTGAAATTACATTCCAGAGTATATTTTGCGCTTGTTTTTTATCCCATTTACGTGCACCCCTTGGTTTGGTTTGTTTTGTTTTATTTTGGTTGGTTTGGATTTGTGCATAGTTACACGTTACACAGTCAGTCATCTTTGCAACAAGATTTTTATTAGGAGGAAGGGCAAAGGACAGATGGAAAACTTCCATTGTTTTGAGTTTACAGTTGTTTCGGGGTGGTCTCTGTTATTTTTGTTTTCTATTTGTAATAATTTCTATTTTGTATTTTGTGTTTGCTCAATGTCTTATGATTTTGCATTGTTCTATATCCGTGAAAATAAATCAGGAGACCAACAACCGACAACCAACTCTTGGATGTGGAATCTGGTTGTATAATTTATATAGTGCACATTTGAAAGTTGAAAGTATAAAGTACAAAATACAAGTGCAAATAGTATGAGACAGCAACAGAAAGTACAAAAGCAAAAGATCGTGATATCTGACGATTATCCAGTTTCAGTTCCAGTTAGCCTTTATTCTGTATGGTGTGTGGAGCAACGGCAACGGTTTGACTTGGACTTGGAGTTGGCGTTGCAAAAAGAGAGTGGAATGCATTACCTTCATTTAATTATGTAACATTACATCACACAGGTCGATGCTGATTGTGAGTTCGTTGCATGCCATATGCCATATTGATTAAAGTCCCATTGTACATTAATAACAGGTCTGAATCATGTACAATGTACATTGTACACAAATCAGTAGTGTGGCCGGTCTGACTGGTAACCGGTAGGCTAAATGGTGAAAGGCGTGTAAATACTTGTAAAAGAGAGGCAGAGTACTTAAGTTTTCATATACATTCAGAATACAAAGTACAGAACACCCATGTCCCATATCAATAGGAAGTTGTAAACTATGTTGAAAGTGAGAATAAATACCGAGGAAGAGACGTCATCTAAATGTAAATAAGAGTAAGTAAAAGCGGATCAATTTACGGCTATTTTTATATCGAGTCTCGAATCTAGAATCAAGAGTCTAGAGTCTAGAGTCTAGAACTTAGAATCAAGGATCAAAGCACACAAAAGAATGGTCCAAATATTTTTAAAATTGATTTGATAAATTATGGGGATTAAATTGAATCACAGGACTGCCTCTTGTATTATATTATATTATATCTTTAACCTGTAGTTCAGGCTACTGTATTATCAAATTTGGTTTTGCTCTTCATCCGTCATTCGTGATTTCAACTCATAAAACTGGATAAGGAAAAAAACTCAATCTCCACTCTACACGGTTTAAGAGAAGAATGATTATGGTATAAGTAAGGGTAAATATTTGAGCATCTAGTATTGAGTATACACATGATAATTTCACGTATATCTCGGGATCATCATCTCCAACCTCCATTGTTTCTAATTGCTAATGAAAGAAAGGACTCGGAAGAAGTAAGAGACTAAATACAATGTACATATGTGTACATAAGAAAATCATTATGGGTCATACTTGGCAATAATAATAATAATAACTGGTCTCTAAAAAGTACGAGAACCACAGACCACAGCACGGGAGACATATTATACAAGTAGATTGCAGATTGTAGATGGTAGATTCTGAATTCTGGATATTATAAAGAAGACGTATTAAAAGGGCGTTGGACAAGATGGGATAAGAAAAAGAAATAAGAATGAGGTCCAAACATGGTTAAAGCAAAGTCTGTCTCTCCCTCGCCTGGATACAATGTCTCATTGCACGTTGTGCATGACGCATCAAGGATTATAGCAAACAGAGTAGAGAGACATTATACATGAAAATCATCGTGATTAGTATGAAATGTTAATGTAATTTGCCCATGATTACTTTTGACTGGACTCTGGATCCCTGTTGACTGGAAGACTTGAAGATTGGAAGACTGGAACCAGACTTTGAACTTTATACTCTAAATTGCGCACATATGTTCAAGCAGTGCTGTAGAAGAAGAAACGAGTTATGTATAATCTTCCTGATTCGAGATTCTAGATTCTAGATTCTAGATTCGAGACTCAAGATTCAAGGATGCATCGAATGGATTTTAGATTGTGAATGAATCCGAGAAACTAGATACTAGAAACCAGTAGCTTGTTTCTTGTCAATAATATGATCATTCGTGCATCACAAACTACAAGCTCAAACAAAACAAGTCCATGCACATTGCACACTCATGCCGCCATACAACATACACTATGCATCATACGGAATACTGAATACAAGAATATATGGTACACTTTGGAGTGAGTATATCTGCGCATCCTTTTACGGTACATTTTGCAGCATAAAGGATGATGGAATGAAATGAAATGAGTTGAAAAACATCTGTATATGGAGCATAGAGCATAGAGTATGGAGAGAGAGAGAGAGAATCCCTGGAATTTTTATGTGGGTTAATTGAGACTGGAATTGCCCTGGGAGATTTTGAGATGCGAGACATCATCATCATATAATATATTATGCAATACCTACAACCTACAATGTAGGTCCTTTGCATATGCACATTGGACATTACATTAGACATTGGAATTAGCCATATCTATTCAGACTTTAGACATTAAAATCTGAAATTACATTCTACATTGACACTAGACACTATAGACACTGGATTCGAGATTCTAGATTCTAGATTCTAGACCAGAGGAACAAGAAAAATGTCTCATTTTCTCCAAACATCTTCTTACATGTGTGGAGTGTGGAGTGTGGAAACTAGAGCCTGTAACATAGACTGGCATCTGGAGACTGGAGATGACTGGACTGAAATAGTACAGACTTTAGCCTACATAGAATGGCGAATGGATAATACAAAATGCAAACCGGTTACCTATAAATATAGTAAACTACATAATAGATATGGATTTTGAATTATATAATAAAAATAAAAAAGATGACAATGACAATGACATTGTGTTTTGTGTTTAGCTCTGAGAGTTGAGCACTGAACACAACTTGATGCAAGTGAAATAAAGGCGGAGATTGAGGTGATGCTTGAAAACCGGAGAGAATAGGATATACGATATTCGTGTTAGATATTAAAACATGTACAAAGTACAGTCTGTATTCTGTAGTCTACAGATATAATCGGTCGTAAGCCGTAAGTACGCTGTATACTGTCTGTTTTTTATAATAGACAGTACTGTATACTGGATACTGGAAAGTGGATACTACACTTTATCATCCGCCATTTGACTGCACATGGAGCACACAAAACACCAAACAAAGTGTAAAGAGTAGAGAGTAAAGGATGATGGAATGAGAAAGAGTTCATAAATGAGATTTAAGGAGAAGATGTGCTTATTTGTATTATTTGGAATTTCTCCCTTGCAATTATTGTCTCGCTCAATGACGCTCCTTAATGACGCGTGAAATCTTAGCTCATCTCCTCTCCTCTCTCTTCTCTATTTCTCTCCACTTCTCATCTTCTCATCCTCTTTTCTTTTTATTTCCCAGAAAAGGAATCCAATCGACTCCTCCTACACACAGCAAATAACAAAAGCGGCTCTTTATCTCTACGATATAGATGTATTCGTCACACTTGCATTCTCAAATACTTAATTCACATCTTGTGTAATGTCCCTCGGTCCTCTTTCTCTTGTATTATCTTTTGTGTCTTGTGCCTTGTACTGGGTTTTGTGTTCATTGTTCATGACATGCATATGGATTACAAATCCTTTTTATACTTGGTCTACATATTCTAATATCACATAATACATAATACACAGTACATAATGCACAAGAGCATAAAGATTACGGCGGACATAATAAAGAGCGTAGAATTCTGGAAATTGTCAATTATGTAGTTTCCCGAAATACTTATTACACAATGCAACATTTATTCTTTTGGAGCATTTCATTGGACTCTTTTCAGATTTTGGAATTTTGGGACTCAGATTTTTTCCCCTTGTCTCTTTGTTTACAACTATTGTTAATTCTTTCATCACGAAAAGGAAATATGATGAGAGAATGAGAATTAGACTTGTCTACAATTTACATGCACAAGATTCAGAGGGGAAAACTTGTGACTTTTTGAAATCCGTTTTGAGTTGATGTAAACGTGTTTATTGCTGTTGTGATCTGTAATTAAGGTTGTTTTTATCGTGGATATCGTCTGAAATTTGAATAATACAAGATGCAAATGCATTACCCATAGTTCATAGACCATAATATTGTACATTGAGCAAACACCAAACAGATCTAGAATCTAGATTCTAGATTTCACTACGCATTTAATATTCATTGACGCATGAGGACTTTTCCATTTATACACTTTACACTTCAAACTCCACCGACCATCAAAATTCAAATCCATATGGTTTTCAAAGGATAAATGTAGAATGTAGATTCATGTGTAAGGGGAGAAATGTTTTGTGAGGAATGAGCAAGTTAAACTATTACTGCACCTTTCTCCACTTTCAAAGTTCAAGGATGAATTAGAAACTTTCCCTGGAACTCTGACTCTTCATCGTTTTTGCTACTTGGTAGACTTGTTTCTTTGCCTTTGCCTTTTCTTTTTATGATATCCAAAATCAAAAGAATGGGTGAATCCGACTGAGTGAATGAGCAGTTAGTTTTTCTATAACTTTTATCTAACTTCTTGTCTTCTGAAAAGATAGCTTTTCCTCATGTAAAAACGCTATATACAATGCGTAAAAGGTATTCATAATCCAGATGTCATAACAATGACTGTGTCCAGGATTCCAGGATTCTATGATGAGACAATGAATGAGCAGAGAATATACTGAGGAAATGGGAAACTGTGATTCCAATATTTTGAATACATACACTTCCAATGTACAGCCAGCTACGGCATATGAGCTATGGAAGAAGAGTCAAGTCAAAGATTCGGATATTTTGAGACTTGAGACTTGAGATACTACTGATACCAAAGTATCTGTGTGTAACTGAAACCGAAACTATGAAGGAGAAGGAAATGAGAGAGACCTTTATGGTTTCTTTGTCATTTTTCCATCTCTCAAAACTCTTCAAAAACTCCAACTCCAAATCTAACTCTGATCTGCTGTGATGTGCTCTCTTTTCCTCCTTTCCTGATTTTTGTATATGTACATCTATATCTAGAATCTAGACCTTTTCTCTCTCAATCTTTTTTGAATGGAGGGAAAAGAGGGGAAAATAGACAATGAGAATGAGTAATAACTTTTTCACCAGTATTTTACGATACGAAGGAGACTGACTGTAAAAGTATCCAAAATGCCAAGAATATGGAATAAACACATAGCACATGTTATGATGAGTTGTGATGGTCTGTTTGGGTTGAGTTGGATTGGGAAGGGATGTGATGGAATTAAGATAAAAATTGAAAGAGCTGTATTGTAACACAATTTGTACTTTTTGTGTGTCACGTAATGATTGATATTTCGTCCGGGAGAACCATTCCATCTCTTCTACTTCTAATTCTCCATCTGTGATGTATATTTCCGCAATACTCATTCTCTGCTCCGATTCAAGATTCTAGATTCTAGACTCTAGACGATGGTCAATAGTTTGAGTTGAGGCTTCATCTCCCGCTAATTCCAAATACTTACAAGTTTTTTTTGGAACAAATCGGGATTTGGAAAACTGGAGCATGAAGCTTGGATTTTGGATTTCTGCTCGTGCTCTACATTCTACATTATTACTTTTACCTTGTTTCTCAATTCTCAATTCTCAAAGTAGACATAACGATGATATTATCATTATGACTATCTTTATTTTCCTCGTTATGCTTTCTTCATCAATAAGGAATAAAGAGCACGATCCCCCCAGACCCGGCGTTCAATATGACACGGCGTACGAATTCTACATGAAAATGACGCTTTACAAAGCCAAACATTTTGCTAACTCTTCACGATTCACTGTTCACTGTTCAAGTAATGCCAATGTTGTTCATCGTGAATACTGGATGCTGGATGCACTGCGTGTTTGCTACTTTTTATCGGGGTTTCAAAAACCACGACCGGAGGGTTGAGTTAAAAAAAATATTCTTAATTCTGCTTTCCCTTGTACATTGTACATTGTACAAAATGTAAGCTGTACCTGTTTTATGAGTCATAGATCTTTAAAAAGAAGCCCATTTTTTATGTCATAACGCTAATGACCACGATAAAGTTATAATCTTTTACATGTACCACGTGTACAGAAGAAGTTAGACTAGGACTCGGACTCGGAAGTACAAAGAAATAAAATACAGAGAATCGAGAAAATTTCAAAATGATGTACTGCACAAGAATTACGATTAGGATTTTCTGTTTTTCTTGTACTTGTTAGTACTTTTACCTCATTATTAATTCTTAGTTGCTAGTGATATAATTATATAACGGAATTTCTCGTATTTTACATGCACCAATATAATATTATCTCATATGAGCACATACGCACATTTGTGTGCACTATACATGCAACATACAACATACAAGTTACAGGGTATAAAATTATTAGCTCAAGATTATTTTTGCCAACTTTTAAAATGCTACCACACATTTGTTGAGGGACAGGAAGTTTACATTGTTTCCTGTTCCACGAACCACAAAGGCATCATAACTACTTGGTTTTGGTTTTGGACTCACCTATCCAAATGATATTCGTATGAATCAGCTGAGGCGATCATTTGATCTAGAATCTAGACTAAAAATTTTAATGTAACTTTGAATTTAAATGAGGTTGAATCTTGAGTCTGAAACTGATTGTGAGTGTGGCATACGGAAAAGGGAAAAGAAGTAAGTGGCCAGCAATTCATTAATTAGCTGTATCGTGAATCAAGAAAGTATCTCACACGACATTAATTCGATTAGAGTCAAATGTACAAATGTATGTGTTCTTGTATCTAGTATCTAAATTTCTTGCTTTGAGCCGTGAGTATCTTCATTTTACCACTTCTGTGGTTTTCCGGGTTCCGGATTTTAGATTTTAGATTCTACACTCGTTCGCCGTGATTCATAAACATGTATCAGTCGTAGAGAGGAAAAGTAGAAACAAGAAGTGAGCACGTGAGAACACAAATCTTGTGTAGTTGTGAAGTGGTGTGGTGTGACGCTGTGTTGATAATTATAATTAAAAATATCAAGAAACTTTTAGTTGTATGTACAATGTAGAATGTAGAATGAACATTTCGTGTTTGGTATTTGATACAAACATGTTCAAAGCCTTTCTCTCCTTTCCTTGACTTTCTTCTCTTTTCTACTCCTGTGAAAGTCAGAGATCAGAGACCAGAAATAAGACACCAGATACGCTGCTACAGTTGGAATTTAATGTCTAGTGTCTTGTGTCTTGTTTCTTGTTTCTTGTTTCTAGTATCTAGTATCTACGGCACTTTTCTCCCTCTCGCTTAACCCTTTGTTGAGGTCCTGAGGAGTCACACGACTTTTATGTTATGAGTCGTGGTCCCGAGGTTTTTCCGTTGTTGATACAGAGTATGGAGTACAGAGGTACATAGTACATAGGTAGGAGGTATTAATGCTTGTAAAACGTTTCGGTAAGCGTAGTGTGATTTACGAGGACAGGAGAGGAAAAGGAAGGAGGAAGAGCAGTTCACAGTACAGAACAGAGTTCAATTTTTAGTTTGCACTGTCTCACCACTCACAACTGAGAAAGTAAACTCCTGTTCAAAGTCTTCTGGATTGTGGGAGTATGCACGTACTGGTTCTCTTCTCTCTCGATATTGTAGTTTGTAGTATCCATATCTGTATCTGTATCTTTATCTACATCCGTGTCAGAGTAGACTAAAGAGAAAGAAAGAAAACTTTTCAACTGCTACTACTATTACTATTCCTATAACTATAACTACAACTGCTGTTACTGTACTGATCCTGAGTATCTAATATCAACTGTCTACATGTACAATGTACATTCTACAAGTTATAGTCTACAATGTGCATATGGCAAAACGCCTTGTTGGTTCGCCTCGTCTCCTCCCACTCTTTAGTCTTTTCTGTCTTCTCCCTTTCACACACAATTAACAAGGCAAACCGCGTACGAGGACGCACAAACACAAACACACACAGACACAAATACTTTAACTAGTTCTAGTTGGACTGAATTTCTTCCACTTTTACGTCAAAACTGTCATCCAATGTATTGCAAAGTTTTTTTCTTGGTAAATGGGGATATTTTTGGGCTAAAAATGCTAGTGCAAAAACTGTATATCTATACCTTTTTCTTTTACAAGTGTTCGCTTACTTTCTCTGCTTTCTTTCCTCAAGTTACAATATTTCTGTTTGTGTTTGCCCTCAGTTGGTTAGTTAGTTCTATTTTGGCTGGATTGGTTTGGCTTGGTTTAGAAAGGTTAGTAAGTTGAAGAGGAGGGGTTGAAATCATGTCTATTTTTTGTCACTTAACACACCTTGAAAAAATTTCACCGCTCCGAGTTTCATAAATGAATATTTTACACAGTAAAACCCTACGTACGACCCAGAGTCTAAGGTCTAGAATCTAGAATGTACAATATAAAAATGTGGGACATTTTGAAGACAGACCAAGTATGTATGAAGCAATTTGTCACAAACTGAAATCAAAGTGAGTTTAAAAAAACTCCGGAAATTACCTCAGTTTCCACTTCCTCTTCTTTAAGTTTTGAGTATCTCTGTCTTCATTGTACATTGTGCATTGAATGTGTAAGTCTGTGCTTGTTTCTACGGCTATGGTAAAATGGGAGATAAACTTTAGAGGTAAAATCAATGATCGATTAGTTTATAATGGCCTTGGAGGTTTTCTCTTTTACGTTTCGTTTTACCAAAGACGTGAGGACTGGTTCATCATGAGACAGAAAGACAGAAAGACAGAGAGACATAGAGAAGGCGGAAATGATAAATAGTGAAAGAGTTCCTTCCAGTTACAGTTCCAATTCCAATAACGATTCTAGTTCTTCCTCTGGAACGGATTGGAAAAAGAGCAAGTGAAGCCAACGAGTGGTAGAGGCAGAAACAAAACTAGTAACATTTTGTATAACTGAATATTGAACATCTATCTGCGAGTTGCCAAATCCTGCAATCCAGTTGCACTGTTTGTATAGTTTTTCTAAATCTGCATAGATTTTGGAAAATGTTGATGTTGATGCTGATGTTTTGAGTTGGATGCAGCTTCATGCGTCTTGCGTCATCTGCATACAAAGAGAATAGATTAAAGAAGCGCAAAGACTTGGAATTGTTGATAGTTGCATGTTAAATGTTGCTTGTTGAGTGTATTTGAGTGTATTTGTCTTTGGTTAAAATTGAGAGTGCTGGTAATTCAATTCTCTCCCTTGACTCTAGATTCTAGATTCTAGATTCGAGACTCTAGAATCGGGACTGTAGACTGCTGCTTCTTAATTAGATTATCGTCGTTCTATCATCAGCACCATCATTTGTAGCTTGTAACCACTGGCATATATTGTACAATATAAAGTGGTATTCTGGATTTTCGATAAAAACGGCGTTTGCTTTATTTACTGCTTTCTGCTTTGCATATCTATTATTTATATGTACAACATTCTTGATATTATTTTTCATCCCTTGTTTCCGTCACAGAAATTACCATTGTAGCAAAATACGGAATGCTTGAGTTCTTGAATACTTTGTCGTTTTCATTTGCCGGAGCTGGTTTGCTCCAGCTAATTTCCAGAACCACATTTTATTGCGCCTAAAATTTCAGGCTAGACAAACGGACGACAATAGACATATGTACGTATGCGTCCATTCTATAGCTACTGAATATTGGCTTAAATCATTATCATTGCGAGGACACAAATAACAGCTCGATACTCGATAATATCTGTCTGATGCCAGATGGGTACGTACATACGTCGTACATGTACCTGAATGTATTTTATGGAAATCGTCTAATGTTATCCTTACAAAAAGGTGTGAATGACCTCACAATATGTAATATATGAATTTGTGTCTTGTATCTTTTGCACAGTGTGCAATGTAGATTGTACATGCACAATTTATCAAAGCCAAAGTTTTGGCCAGTTACCGTTTGCCAGTTACAAGTGTGCACTTTTACCTTTTACAGTAGCACAAAAGAACTGTGTTTACACTGCACTTCTCTTGGACATCACATTATGCATACTTTAGTACTTCAATTTATCTCTTTTAGGACCCTTGAACATTGAATAATATTGAGCGAATGGTGAATATATTTTGGAACAGAAACATGTGGCAGACTAACTAAAACAGAAGTTTTCTGTATCAAATCCAAGCAAATGTTGGTAATTTTACGGTCAACTCCGCATTTTAATGAGGAATAATTTTGTAGTGTAAATAGTTTAAACAAGAGGTCATGATATAAATAAAGTTTCTGTAGTTTTGCCATTCGTTCCAGGTTGACTTGTGGTAGTCAATTGTTAGTAGGTTTGGTTTGGCTCCTGATCATCAGATTTAATGAATATTTGATACACTGTTCAAACTCCAAAACTCCAAACTCGGTTTGATTCTTGATTGAAAAGTTCTAGAGACTTGAGACTGGGACTTGGAGGAAGTGGGAAAACCCGAACCAAACCAAGTAGAAACTGTAAACTATAAACCATTACCATAAGCGAGCCCAAGGTTTACATTTACATTTCCATGAGAGTAAAGACTTGAGACTTAAGACTAAACAAAAGTCAAAAGGAGAAATTGCATGTGTAAGGAGTAAGGATTTCTTTGATGTTGCACATTTATTATTGTTACATCACGTAAATATTAAAAACGTGTATACTTACTTTCGACTCGCAGATTCCCTCTGACAACTGGTGGTGGACGATGGATGTTGTCAGCAGCTGTTGATGTAATAGTACTTTCTCTGTATTCTGTTTATTATGTGGTTGTTAAGGCTCATTGTGGGTTGGGTTTGTGGGATTCAGATTTGGAGGAGGCATTTAGATATCGAAGATCCAAGGGTTAAGGATATCTAAAGATTGGGATAAAAACTAATGATTTTCATGTTCTATGTTCCACGAGCATCTATTTTTTGTATAGTGATTGAATGAAAAATTTAATGGTTTACCCTCTGATTTCTAATTTGGATTCGGTACCCTAAAAAACTTACTTAAATATGTTGTACACAATCCACATTCATACAAAGTATAAACACTCTTTGTAACCGGTAACCGGCAGATGAGCTCTAGTGAAAGTTTACCACGTGCTTACGCCTTTACATATAAGAATCACACATGACTGTATACACTATACACTGTGCGGTGTGCAGGATTGTAAACTGTAAACTATACATGTGCTTTGATAAACAAACCATCCCAGCCTACGGTAAATATTAAAAGATTTAACATCAAAAGCCAAACCAAAGCCCAGAAATTATTAAAAAGCTCAGTAAATTTGGTCTTAAAATTAAGTTAAAATCCCCTACAAGAGACGATGAATTTTATTCAAGTCTAAATGCTAAACAGCTGTTCTAAATTCTACATACAAATATACATTGTGCGTATATTCTAGTTTGCATTTGAAATACAATACACACATATGTATTGTATATTAAGCATGCTAAACGGGCTTTTCATGCTACTTAATCCTTTTTTGTTTGGAATTAAAACCTTGCTAGTACTCACAATCCGGTTGTACATTGTACTGGGAGTCAAAAGGTGTTTAAAAGTTGAAAATGAAATAAGAGGTCGTCGGCATACTATACGAATAGGCAAAAGTAATATGAAACCATCATTAAAATGTGTAAGCATTTCTTTTGAAATTCAAATGTTTAAGAATTTACCATTTAATATGTGATAAAATTAACACCGGAGACAGGGGAAAATATTTTATAGTATTCTTGACTTAATCCACAGTAAAAATCCATTGGTATAAATAGTATTTGTTACAGTTAGAGAGTTGGAGTTTGCCAGTTGTTGCAAAATTTATAACACATTATAAAGCGTGAAATGTAAACCTTAAAATATCAAGTATTCACAATTCACGAGCATTTATTTGGTTTCAAGTTTGTGATTTGAAATAGACTGTATAATGTAAAAAGTATAAAACTGGAGTTTAGAGTTAAAGTTCTAGAATTTTTAGATGTTAGAAGGCCCATTGCTTTCTCTTTATTAAAATGATTGTGGAATTTAATTCATAAACTCACCAATCCCTTGCCTAACACATAACCCACAGCACATTCACGCATTCCAATAATAAAGAGGGAGTCAACGAAATGAAAGAGATTAGCGGGTGTGAAATGTGAAATGGGAATGTGAGATTACACGCTTCTAAACGCCATCATAATGAAAAGAAATAAAATGTACACAAATCACACATCTATTTGAATAAAGTCATTGAGTTGATTTTAACACTGATATTCACAAGTGTAACTAATCACGAAATAAGCATGTGATCTTGCAGCATGCTGCTCTCTTGAAGAGGAATATACGAATGAGCTTACGACCGAGTGAATTTGAATTTTCACTGGTGACTGGAGGATCCAGCAAGAATCACAACATGGCACATTAAATATCACGTGCATAAAAATCTCATACAAGTGATACTATTTTCCACTGAATACCTCTGAATACGAATCTAAAAGAATACGGAAGTCTCTTAACTCTTAATAGAACTAGATGCAAATAAATAGGAAAAAATCATATCATCCTGGATCTTTGTCTAAAAAGAAAAAAAGGAGTATAAAAGAGTAGAAATTGGTACAAGGGCATTTAACCAAAACCAAAAACTACTTTAGTGATGATATGGGAGCAAACAGAATATATAAGTAGAACATGGCGTGTATGATATCATCTCATCCTGTGTTGGAAGATTGGAAGTATAACGTCATTTTCTCATATTGAGACTTCCTTTGCCCACAATCCACAATGTTACAATGTACCATGCTACCATGGAATATAATACAGAGTGTGAAGTGTTCTCCTATTTGGAATTGGGATACAATGTCATAATACATAACGGCTAATAATAAGTGTGCTCTGAACCTTCCGTTTCCAGTCGCTAGTCATAGTTCAAGTGCATAAAATGCAAGAAGAGGAATAATCGAATTGAGAGCAGAGTGTATCTTGCTCAGAAAGGAGCATCAGCATCAGTAACAGCAGCAGAAGCAGTGAGGAGTTTCTCCCTCATAAAACCACAGACTATAACATCATAATACTCGCACTCTAACTCGCACTCTCATCTGCATGCTCTCACACTTTCACTCTCTGCCTCTTAACTCTTAATACACTCTCATTCATAATAATAATAATAATAATAATAATAATAATAGCAATGGAATGTAGTTGAAGTATCTTCTTATGATCTCTGGATTTTGAATCAGTACCATCACCATCTATTATGTATGGTGTATGGTTGTAGTGGTGTGGTCTGGTATGGTGTGGTGTGTGGTGGACGAGAGATGAGAGGAACTACGTCAGAACTACTTGGGTATTGTATACTTGAATAGGTCAATTGGAATTGAAATAGCATAAAGTGTACATTCTACATTCTACAGATTCTGAGGAAACGACAAAACGAGCCATATGGAGAAAACAACTTTGGTCTACAAATAGGATACAAAATATGATGGCAAATAGACGTGTATATCCAGTATTGTGTACTGTATGAATATTTTGTATTTTCCATGCATGGACAAACATCTTCATCTGAATTCTAAACTCTAAACTCTAAACAACCAGCTCAAAATACATAGTAATTGTGTATCGTGTACGAACTTTTAGTATATACACTGTACAAAGTACAAACTAGTACCTAGTACCACTAACTTGTTTCCAAACTATTATGTATTATGCATTATGACTACGTAACTCCAGCAGATGACGTAATAAGCAATAACGCAAAAGGGATAATACGGAAAATATACTGTACACTGTACATTGTACATTCTACATATAAGATATACAATAGTTTGCGACGGGTAGTGCATAGTTGAGGTTTAGTTCAAAGTGTGAACGACTATTTCATTTCAAAGGGACAGTATCTAATATCTAGTATCTAGTACCCAGAATCCAGAATCTAGAATCTACGAGTTACAAGAAGATGGTAATACAAACAAAACTAGGAGAAAGTTGTTTACCAACACGTTACCAATAGAGTTTTGGAGGAAAATCTGCTCTGTGGTTCACAAATCTATCCAAAATATTTATTATGTATACACACACAATACTCTAAACTCTAAACTCTACGCTTTACGCTTTGCACCCAACACCCAGGAACCAGTAACAAAATAAAAGATAAGTAATAATAACCGCAGTGTACAGTGTACATAGTTTTGTCAGTGTTATTATTACGGATATTTGCTAAATGTACACATTATGGTTCAAATTCCACTTGTACCAGTCTCTATTTTGTATTATATTATTACATTTTGAATTTTGAATTTTGAAATCATATACTTGTACCATATTGTACAGTCCAATTGTACTAGCCAATATCCACTGTCTACTGTCTACTATCTACCATATTTGTTTCAACTTTCAAGTTTCTAGTCTCCAGTCTCGAGTCTCGAGTCTCGAGTTTAGAGTTTAGAGTTTTGAGTTTCAAATTTTAGAGAATGAGGGAGAAACAAACGCTTCCATTTTCTAATCCTCCAACCTCCTACATTCTCTCACATTCAATACAACATAATCTAGTATATAACGGTACAATATACAATATAGAATACAGAATATGCAGTGCAGGCTAATAAGACTACACACTTATCAAATATTATATGAACCACGAGCATAAAGTATCAAGTGGGAACTCCAAACTCAAAAACTCAAGTAGCTCTCACTCGTCACGGAAACGCAACAGTCGTGTGTTGAAACTTTAGGATGTTCCAAAACATGGAAGGATTACATGATTACCATGATTTCATCTCACCCACTTCACCAAGGACTGCGGAATACAGACTAAAGCAAGTATTTTATATTAAATTAGTCTGTGAAAATAAAATCAAGAGCATGATATAAAAAATCTCATCATCTTAGATCTTACACAGGAATATTGGGGAATTGCGTGTGAGGAAAATTGGGTAAAAGGAAAAGTTTTTGTACACATTACACTCATATATTTCTATGTAGTTTGTATAGATATTTAATGCTGGATTCTGAATTCTGAATTCTGAATTCTTGATGCTGGTCAAACCGAGAAGACACGTTCTTGGCTTGAATCTTGAATCTTGAATCTTGAGTTTTGAGCTTTGAGAATGAACTGTTTGTTCATCTCTTTTGATTTTTCCAACACTTTTCTCTTTTTTTTAGACAAGGGAGAATAGAGAAGAGTTTGGATTGAAGATCAAAATCACTACAGGAAACACAAGTAACACGTATGACCATTGGAAAAGTGACCAGAATTGTCAGTGTTGATTTTACTCGTCTTTGAAAAACAGTTTTCCCCTTTGAATCTAAATTTTTAGATTTTCAGATTTTTAGATTTTCCAGTTTATTTGACGGAACTCTGCTTCTAGTTTTGGCTCGGGCTCTTTTTTCTTGTTCTGAAAAATATGTGTAATATGTAATATGTATCAGGAAGGAACAACAGACAGACATCTCCTCATCCGTAGTTTGTAGTTTGTAGATTGTAGAGTGTAGGTTGATGGTGGGTGGTATAGGAGTGTTTGCTCCCTAAACGTACATATATTTAACTGGAATTGGAAATAGCTGGTCATTTGTAGTCAATATAAGCACTTGCTCCAACTCCTCTCTTCTCCCAATTTCCAACCCTTTTCAAACGCTAAAATGTTCAAACGTTCAAACGTAACAAGAAAAAGTAAAACCTCCTACTCACAAGATAACGATAAATTTTAAACAAGCACACTGCATTTCAAGTCCATGATAAATTTTACAAATAGCGTACAAAGTAACTGTGAAGAGGGAAAGAGAGAGAAAGGGAAAGAGAATAAACTAAATAAAAAACAAACACATACATCAGAGTCTATACGACTATACAACTATACACAATCCACAATTCAATGCGTGCATCTAGTATCTACTTTATAAAGGGCAAATAGAAGAAAGTCTACATCTATTTTGTAGTTTGTAGTTTGTATTTTTTAAGTTTGACTGTCCATTCTGGAATGTGAAGAGTGTTGACGACATAACTTGAGTATTGAGCCTTGAGTCTTTTGAGCTCAATCCGTGTAAATGGCTCAGTTTGGTTTTGGACTCAAACTTGATTTCCTCAATTGTTAATTAGATGGAATTTTATCATGGTGGGTTTATTCTATCGCCTACCACAAACACACAACAGAAAACAGACAATGTACATCTATACTCCTATGTCAGCATTCAGCACAGTTTGTTATACATACAATATACACAATGTGTTGAGTGCAGCATGTAAAAGTAGAAGGAAGAAAGTAGAATGTACAGTTCGGGACTGGAACTGGACTAGACTGGTTTTTGTATATTTATAAATTTTCTACAGTGTTCTGTGTTCTGTGGAGAATGGCCAAGATACTGAGACTAGAAGGAAATAAAGAGAAAGTAGGAAATGGGATCGAGTGGTGGGATTAACAACTCGTAAATCTTATAGACTGGAAACGAAACTCTGGGTCTGTGTGTGTAATGTGTAATGTAAGCCAAGCATGTGTGTATAAGAGTCTCTTCGTCTTCCTTCCTTTTCCCCCACTTTCTCTTCCTCTGCCTTGTTCTTGTTCGTATTCTTATTCTTCGTACTTCTCTTGCGGTTTTCTCATTTCATGATCAAGACGAGAATCACGTGTGGAGCATAGAGTATGGAGTATGGAATATAGAGTACAGAATACAGAATAAAGAATATAGGGAGTAGAGAACGGAGAGTAGAAAGTCGAGAGTGTGGACTTGAGGAATGTTGAAAGTGTACAATGTACAACCGTCGGGAGGATAAACTGACTCTTGCTTTCTATCTGTCTCCTTTTCTGTTTTTCTGTCTTTCTGTCGCTCTCTCCTTTATTTCTATCTCTCCATCTCAATCCCATAGAGCAATAGAGAAGCTAGAAAGAGAGAGATTAGATGACTGTAAAGATACATGTAAAACTCATACGAGAACAAGCACCAGAACAAGAACAAGAACAAGCTACATACAGAATATAGAATATAGAGAATATTATAGAATTATAGATGAAGAGACAGAAAATGTGATGTTATTTCCTCAGTTGAAACCTAAAAGTGGAGAAAAAGAGGAAAGAGGGAAAAGTAAAAGCAAAAGCAAACGTATTTCTGAGGTCAGCTTTCACTATATTAACCATAAGTACTTGAATTCTCACCCAAGATGACTTTTTCCATCTCTGTTTTTCCTCTTCTTCCTCTTCCTCTTCTTGCTCTGGTGTGACAAAAATGGGACCAAGGAGAAATGGTGGAGTCTAGAGTCTAGAGTGTGGACAGGGAAAGAAATAAAAGAAACATTTTTTTACCCTTTCAACTTTCTTTCTTCCTTGTACAAATGAGGAAAATGAGGATTGTAGATTGTACTTCCTGCCTCAACTCTCAACTCTCAACACTTCACACTCTATACTCTATACTATGCGGTCTATACTTTATGCTACATCGTCTACAGTCTGTGTTATTATATGTAATATCACAATATGCATGTTTTTGTTTCTACTTCCTCTCCACTTTTCACTTTGGATGTGGTTCCGTTGTTTTCTGTGGCTTTTGAGGGTTTTTTGCATGGCTCCCATACAAATGCTTTTTCATGTATGCTGTATGTAGAATGCAGAGTGTAAAATGCATGTAGAATACCGAAGCCAAAGACAGACTACTAGAATTGTAGAGAAAGGACGTTGGAAAGAAAAACCCCAAAACCTTCACTTTTTGTTTTTCGCCAACTTTCTCTTTCCTAAATGTCTAGATCTCTAGATGTGTGTGCTTGTATTTTTTTCTCACAATTTCTTTATTCTGGAGAGAGTCTGGACTCCGGAGTCAGGATTCTAGAGTATTTACAAAGTCCATAGATTTACTTCCTTCCTTACTTCCTATTTCGGACTCTGCCACGTTCTCTTTTCCACCACTTTCTTTCCCTCTGTCTCGAATTAATTATTATCATTGTTATTGCTTCTATTATTATGATTGGACTCAACTTTTTTCCAACTTGGAGGGATCTTGTTGAGCAATTGCAATTTGACCCTGGTAAATTATGAGATCCCAGTTTATTACAGTTATTACATTGGGAGAGGGCGTGGGTTGGGCGTCATCGTCCTCCTCATCATCATCGTTTTTATCATAATGACTGACATATTTTTCAGCGTGTTGCACAACATGTAACATTTAACATGCATTATGCACTCGTGATACACTTAGGTAGCTACACTTTTGTGACTGGAAGAAAATTTCAATGCTATATAAAGTAAAGCTCCTTCTTATTGATATAGTTGACATTCTTCAAAGAGCTACGTGTGCAAAGTGCATTGTACATGCGGTTGTGATTATTATATTCATAGGACACACGATATTTTACAGTGTACAACGTACACTGCACAATTTGATGGTTGAGATTGGATGGCTAAATGACATTGCTTAAATGTTTTTCAGCACGCATCCTGTTGCAACTTGCAATACGTCCAACAGATACAAAATGATACGAAAAGCTCCCGCCTCATTTAATTAACCATGATTGAATTAACTCAAAAGTTTTGATTTTAGACTTGAAATGTGTACAATGTACAATGTACAGTGAACACAAGACAAAATGTTAGGGGATTTCACTAATAAAAATTAATTTAGTTACATTCCTTTTTGAGCATCCCAATTTGTCTATTCTCAGCTCTCAACTCTCTAGTCTTTACAGTCGCTAGTTTTCAGTATCTGAACTGTATAGTTGAATTTTAAGCTGGAAGGACATTTAGACATTTAGTGTTTGGCATGGAGCTGCGTAAAATGTAAGTGTATAATATTAGGCTCAACTCATCTACTGTTACTGATACTGATGCTTTCATTCTTGATTCTTGATTAAATTTAACTTTGTAGGTATGCAATAAGTAGTGCGTTTGGATACTCCATTCAAAAATTGCATTCCTTTTTCAGTGCACTCTAAACTAAAGCTTATTTAACTTGTACTTTTGCCACATTTTCAATATTCGTACGCATACATTCTTAAAACTTAGGAACAAATAATATCAAAAACCTACACAGTACACACTTTGCATAATACGTTGCGGGATTTAAACCGCTGTCTACTCTTTTGTTTTTTATTAGGACACGTGAACTACGAATTTTTTTGAGTAGATGTTGTACTCATTCGATCAAAAATGGAAATGAAAAGAAAAATGAAAATGGAAGTTGGAACCAATTTAATTGTTTAAAGAATATTCAGTAGCGAATTCCCATCCTTTCAAATTTTACCATTCCATTCAACCTTTTAAGTAGACCATTCTTTTACGATCGACAGTACGTAGATAGTAGATAGTAGATTCTACAGAGTACAGTGTAATGGGCCATTCACATTGGACCTTACGTAAGTTACGTATCCACCTCCGTAAGGATTTTGAAGCGTATACGTAAAAAGCGTTCACATTGAGTCTCCTCCGTAAGCTCAATTCTTACGTACACGCTTCGTTTTCTTACGTGCGGATGCATTTGGACAAAGTTGAAATGATTCAACTTTTCACACGTAAAAACGGAACAAAATTCTTACGTATCAAACCTCACGTATACGTAAGAAAATTTTTTACGTACGTAAAGTTTTGAATTCAATGTGAATGCGGCATAAGTACGTGTAGGATGTATAGTCTGGTTATTGTATGCGTAAGTGTGTCTATGAATTTGAATTGGCTTTGAAAAGACACGGTGAACAACCTCGGAGGATTATGGATTACGGATTATGAACTGTAGATTGTAGTTTGTGAATTGTGAATTGTGGATAAGAATAACTGAAATGGCCAAAACTCTTTAGTATTAACTGCTTAAATGCGCAAACATTTGCAATCGCATGTAAAATTGACAGTGTTCAGTCTACATATACTACATTTACCTGTCACCCTATTTGAACAAAAAAACAAAAAGCTCAGGCGTCATGCATAGTTTGTGGTGGATGATGAAGTTTAAAAATTTAAACACGAATTCCATCCAATTAAAACACTTTACACTTTACGCATTACAAGAATAATGACGATCGACCTACTGTGTCTGTATTTTTAAGAAAGCTGTTCGCTGTTCGACCCTACTTATTTTTTATGGCAGGAAATGGGAAAAATCAGCAGTGACATTGTTTGTTAAATATGTCAATAGAATTTTTGTTTATCTTAATCTTACTTGTGCTTTTTGAATTTTCAATGTTTACAAATAATGTCAAATGTCTCGCGGTTTCGAGTAATGTTGTGCAATGCTTTTATTATACATTATAATTACAGGCGATAAAATATAAAATACAATAGAGCATTTTACAATAGAACCGGAATTTTGCTTCACAGGTTAAATGAAAGCCAATTTGTCTCGCAGCGTAAAAAATGTAGAATTTATCACAAATCTCGAGTCTAGAATCAAGAATCAAGAATCTAGGAATCCGATATGTGGAATTTAATATGAAAGAAAAGAGGAAAATATGTCAGTGTATTTTTTGTTATTGCATGCGTGTGCCTTTCTTCTGGATTTCTGGATTTTCTCCACCTCTTTTATTATATTATTATGTATAGATATAATATGTATCTAAAGATCGTCCCAAATCCCAATACACACAAAGATGGTTGTCTTTGGATCGGTTCGGTTTGCTTCTCTTGTTCTCAGTTCTATAGCCTGTTTTTATATCGTGGGAGTCACCAAAAGAGCCATCAGAATGAGGAAAGAAATGAAACGAGTAAGTAGAAAAGTGCGGCTGTTGACGTCGATTTTGCTGTCAAATGTTATCTGTCCATGTCTCAATTTCTTAGATTGTCGAGTGTACATTGCACAAAGTAGACATCACAAGAGAGAGGGAAATCGAGAGACCAAAGAGACAGCCTAAATTGCAAGTACAAGCAAACTGCACTCTGCCTAGAATATGTACATTGTACATTATACATTGTACACACAAGTCTTGTTCTTCTGGTGGGTCCTTGTTGTTGTGAAACTCTCGGTTTCCGTTTTTTTCCCTAGGTTTACTTCCACTTCCACTCTTCTCTTCATTCTCCCTCCTCTCATCTCTCATCTCTCATCTTCTCTCTTCTTATGTCTCTGTTACACAGTACACAGCTGTACATTGGCAATGGCATTGCACATTGTACAATCACATGTACGGTTTTTGTCATATTCTCTCGCATCTCTGGGCTAAACGTCTTTTTCTGCATCCACCACGTTTTTTGTCTCTCAGGCCTCTCTAACTCTCTAATCGTATGTCATGTAGCTTTACACTGTTACACGCTTAAGATGGAGTAGTCGCAGTTCTGGTTCTAGTTCTAGTTGTAGTAGTAATATTAGTATTAGAAAAAAACTCTAAAGAAAAGAGAAAAGAGGCAAGAGAAAAAAGTTTATCCATCGTGTTTGTCTGGTATGGTCTGGTCTTCTCATTTTCCTCCTAATACAAAGATATTTCCTTTCTCATCCTTTATCTTTCTTTTGTCTCCCGTTTTATCATCCAGTTTCCCTGCTCAACTGCTACTGCTACTGCTACTTTTGCCCTCAATTTACATTCTACGTTCTACATCCAGTTTCGTTTACTCTTTTGTTTGTACACTGTACAGTGTACACTTTCTCACTTGCACCAATTTAGATTTCGCAATACGTATATTCTGCTCACCATAAATGATGTGCCAGTACACAACTCATTTGCCTACATTATGGGGATTATTGTGTATACATTATACACGTATATATGTATATTTATATATTAGGCCATTTTCCTAGTTTTCTTGCTTTTGATTCCGTAGGACAGTGAAGTACTTTTTTCCCGAGTCAAGACTAAAGAAGTGTTTTTTTGGTTTTTTGGTATTATAATAAAGATAGAAAAAAATATTGCACAGACTAAAAATATGTAAACGGAACAAGAGTAGAATACAATCCGTTTAGGATTTTAGAAAAACAACAATAATATAATTACATTGCGATAAAATATTATTACTGGTAGTTGCAAATCTGGCATAAAAATTCAGGGCAGCAGACAGCTGTAAATATGATAATTGAACAAGTGTATTTTACTCACTAATAATTATGCCATGTTTTAAGAAGAGAAAAAGACATAGTACTAGATCCTAGAAACTAAAAACTATAGAAGGTAATCGTATACATTAAAGAATTTTTCTGGATTTCTTTCTGGTCCAATTAAATTATTCTATAGAGGTAAAAGACTATAAAGAAGCTGGTAAAAAATACAGAGAAAAGGGAGAAAGAGTAAACCGAGAAACCGAGCTAAGGAAGCCATTGTCGATACAGGCGGAAAAGGAGCGAAAAAGGTTACAAAGAAGAGGAAAAGTAAAAGGAATCAGTTTAATGTGAAAATGAATGTTTGAGAGTTTGAGTAAAGATGAAGGAGTAAAAAGGACTCGTTTAGTCCGTTTCCAGATATTTTATACTCAAATTCCAGATCCCGGTTTCCAGCTTTTATTTTATATGCAAGATGCTTGATGTTATACGGTTCACAGTTCACAATGTTATTTTTGAGGCGTCTGCTCTTTCCCCCTTTCCCTTTTCTCTGTTCTCTTGTCTCTTTGAACTTGAGCAAACTAAAACCAAATTTACAAACTAAATCTAAATCTGAATCCAAAATCCGGAATCCAAATAGATGGTTTGGTGTCTGGCGGTCTGTGACGTGTCTAGTGTCTAGTGTTTCTACACTGCATAAAAGACTTTTACATGTTCCAATCTTTTTGAGTGTAGAATTTAGAATGTAATAGAATGCAGAATGAATTACACAAGCAGACAGTCGGCTGAACAATGGGAAATGTGAAGCAAAATGAAGGATTAGAGTATAAAACGTAGGATGTAAAATTTCCAGGGTCGGCAGTCGACAGTCGACAGTCTGAAGAAATAATGGTGTGACGAAATCTCAATCTCGAAATGGTCTGGTATCTGTCTTTCCTTTTTTCCACAGACGAGATGCGTAAAATTTTAACGCATGAAATTCCATCGCCTTAAAATCAAAGCTGAGATGCCAGAGCTGAAATCTGAAATCAGTAGTCAGTAATTTGAAAGGATTTTGAGTTTTGATTTTTGATTCTCCACTGATTTTTAAAGGCGTCGTTGTTTAAAGTTGTAAACTTTAAACATGATGCAGAAAATAATGGATCCAACTTGACAAAGCCGATTTGACATTAGTTTTGACTTTTGACGGTGTGCTGTGCCCTTTACACTGTACACAGCATAATACACAGCACGCAAATAGAATCGTCGTTAGAACCGTTCTTTTCCGTCATGTATCATTTTCTTCTTTGTTTCTTTTTTTACAGAGATAAATGAATTTCCGCTCAGTGCTCAGTTGTAGCAAGTAGATAGTTACATATTAAATTTTTGTTGTAGATTCGGTATTTGGTATTGTGTATTTTACATTTTACATTTTCATTCTCTTTTCCTCTATTAAACTTGCACTGTCTCCTTTCTTCGTCTTTTATTTTCTTTAAAGCTGAAAGCCATGCCATGACGTAGAAGATGATGGAAATAATGATGACTGTGTACGTTGTACTGTGGATTCTATATTCTATACAATCTTGTGTGTAAAATTTAAATGGTTGACGGTTGACGGTTGCCATTGACAGTCATGATCTTCTCTATCGTTTGTCTCCTTTTTCCATTACCATTTGTTTAGCCGAGTTAAACTCCCTTGTCAAAGTCCAGCGTAATGAGTGTATTGACACGTGTACATGATTATCATGTATCTACATTACATTTACAGTTTACTGTACGCCTTATATAATCTGTAGTGTACTGTTCGATGTACTATGTACAGTGCAAAGTGTACATTGTGCATGCGTTAGAAAAATATACGTGCGGCTGCCGGTGGTAAATGACAAAGTTCTCTGAGCTGGAAGCTGGAGGTGGAAGATTGTGTAAATACAGAGAAAACAGAATATAGAATACATGAGTAAGTGATTGCATGAGGGAAATAAATGAAGAATGGAGGAGGAGAAGAACAAAAAGACGAAGAGCATAGCAAAGGAAAGAGGAAGAAAATAATAATAGAACATGTGAACTCCATTTTGTAATTTGTACCATTTGTAGTTACGTTTCTATTTGTATTTTCTATCTAGTATCTACTGTCTCCAGACGGCACAAATAGGAAAAAGACACTGAAGGCAAATCTCAAATTGTACTTGCACTTGTACTGTATGTTGTATGTGGTATGTACTGTACAATTCTTCTTTAATTCCATGTATCCCATTGACACTGTTCATTGTTGTAAGCTGTAAGCTGTATAAATGTCTAGCATCATTTCTTTCCGTCTTTTTGTCCTCTGTTTCTCATTTTCATTTTCAACAGTGCTGTACATCTGTACATTGTACCCACAACATACAGTTCAGTATAATATGCTCATGGTTCTTGTAGTTCTATTTCCATTCTCGGTAATTGACCAGATCTAAACTATGGAACTATGGAACTTCTATTTGTCCCTCTATTTATTTAGAGGAGGACAAAACAAAACAAAAATTGACATTTCTCAAGTCTCAAGTCTCGATTCTCAATGCAATGAGACAGTGAGAGAATGAGAGAATGAGAGGAAACAAGAAAAGAGGCAGAAGCGGAGGAGGAAAAGGAGTTTGTCATAGTTAGGCAACAAAATACATACATTGTACATTGTACATCTTGGAAAATGGATGTAGAATAATAGATTGAGTATTATTATGCTTTTCATTTTCATGTTTTTCTACGTCGTCCTTCTTCTTCTTCTCCTTCCTCCTTCATCTTTTGCTTACTTACAAGTTAGTGGCTCTCTCTCTCTCTCTCTCGTGATTCTCTGTTCCCCATTATCCATCATTTGTCCTTCCTACGGTCCTAAGACTTTGAGCAGTGAGTAGTGAGTTAAAATGGCCCGAGCTGGAATTTTGGGCCATTCCAATATCATTAGTTTAAATGAACTGGAGACGGAAGTAACTCAAGTGAATTTGCTCTGCAGTGGAATCTAAATGAAAGTGGAACCAGAACTAGGATCAGAACCAGAGCCAGAATCAGAATCAGAATATGAGTAAAGAGAGTGAGAGACGAGAACGATGAGTGTAAAACAGATGGAAATTGTTCTAGAGTGTCAACCACAGAAACCACCATCATGAATGAAATCCCCACTCAATTTATTCATTGTCTAGTGTAACTAGAAGCTAGACCAAAGACCGAAGGAATCTTCAAGTCTTCAAGTTTTCAAGTGATGTCCAATGTCCAGTCACTAGTCATCCATATCGTGTACGTATACGCTTGATTCTTGGAGGTATTAGAGACAGCAGAGAGACGAGAATTAAGTATTGATTATTATACGTAACACAAATATCGTCTAAACATTTTCCTTCTCTGTACGTCCAAAATTTGATATTCTCCATGGAACTTTTAAATCTGCAAATATTTTGATCCAACTTAGAAAAATTGGGAACATAGTTTCAAAACACGAGTTAAACTTTATAATGTGATTTATATTGTACATTGTATCTCTCTGTCTCTGTTATTTTGATTAAAAGTTCAAGTGAATGCGGTATTTTGACTGAATTGGGTTGATTTACTTGTATGTTGTATATTTGTGGTTATATGAAAAAACTATTGTAAATATACGTAATGTATATTCTATGTGCTGTCTGTTGTGTTCTATGTTTTGTGTGTCGCTCAACTTGTCACAATAAAAGGGATTTGCAGTGGAACAGTGTAGGAAAGACGAGTCATTAGACTCAATAAATATTGTTTCCAGAAGAGAAGATGGGAGTTTCAGATTCCAGATTTCAGGTTCCATACAAGCAGATGTACATGGAATATATGTACTTATCTACATATTGGTTTGACTTGGCGATTAGCAACAAAGCCAACCGCCTTCCTCAATATGTTTCTCTAAGGTAAACTTCCGATCCGGTTCACTTACTTTCTGTCTCTCCCTCCTTGTCGACTTTGACTCTTGATAGGCGGAATAAGCCACATGCCGCATCTAAACAGATAGACGTCTATCTACTATCTACATCTTTTTACAACTACAATCTACTATCTACTAGCAGCACAGATACCTAAACACTAAACACTAAACATGAAACTGTCGGCTTTTGCCCTTTTATTTTGATATGGTACACACTACACACTATACACAGGTCATAGTTTGTAGTTTGTAGCTTGTAGTTTGTAGTTTATCTTTCTTCACTCTCTAAACTTCTTAAAAACACAAATAAAGCGTGCGTCCAATGTCCATCTCCATTTAATTCATAAACCCTTTACAAGATTTATTCATACATAAAATCAAAACATTCTCTATCTTATTTATGCACAGCTTAGTCAAGCTATTTGACATTTCTAAATTTCCCAGTACATACACATTTTAAATTTTAAACAAAATCAGAACTGGTCATCATGTATAAATATTCCTGTTAAAGTTCTGTCAACCGTCTAGATTTCAGACTTCAGATTCCAGACAATAATGACTCGAGACAAGTCATTAAAGTATCAAATATCAAGTAGTATCAAGTAATCGATGAAATGTATCAAACACCATATCATAAGTAGATTTTATATCAGCTTCATAAGCTTGCGATTTGTGATGTTTGGAGTTTTGACTTTTGACTCATCATATAAAAAAATATATGTAAAATATATGTAAAAAATTTAATCCTCAGGAAAAGTTAATATGTAACCTTGGTATTTTTTTAAAGTGTTGAACCACATAGAGCTAAAACCAAGCCAAGTGTCCTTTTTCATGCAAGTGTGGTATATTAAAATTAAATTAGTTTTTACAAGGGCCTGGATATGAATCTAAGAAGGAGGATAGCAAAAGTGGTCAGTGAAAGAGAAGGAAAATCCATGTTCCATGCTCCATGCTACATGCTTAGCATAGATTTTGTGAAGAGAGGTAAAGAAACAGGGAGACTGAAAAGAGTCAATTGAAAAAAGAAGGGATGAAATGAAACGAAATGGCATGGCATGGCATAGTAAAGGAAAATCTACGTACGTACACATGCCGGAGATTCTTTTGAATCTTTTGAATTCGGCTGTAAAAGCCGACCACAGTCTTAGATATATATTAAACATTAAACATTATTTTAACTTCCGCTTGAGTCTCGAGTCTCAAGTACTACGGCTTCTTCGTTTCCTTCTCCTTCTTTTTTGTTCTTTCGCATTCTCTTGTCCAATATTACATTATCAAAGTATCTACGCAATGGACATATGTAGACTTGCATATACTTTTCTGCATGTGGTATGCGGTATGCGGTATGTGTAGGTTGTGTTGGGTGAGTGGTGAATGATAGCCTGCATAATGAATAGTGTGTAGTGTGTAGTGTGTAACGCTCAACTTGGTTTACATCACATAAATGCACACGAGTGATATGATGTAGAAAGGAAGAAAGAAAGGATGAATCAAGAACGAAAGAAATAAGGAAGGGGATCAAAGTTGTAGTTGTAGGTAATACATGGAGATTTTTATGTACACATATGGAGAAATTCCAGACGTTAATACCTTTGACTTCTCCACTTAAGTGCCTTAACGAGATATACTCAACTTGAGGAGCGGAGTGGAGAATATTACAAAGCTATTCCGCAGCGTTAGTTCTTCTTCTTCTTGTTCTTTATCCGTTTTCCTTTTCGTGTACCTTCTGCCTTCTCCATCTTTTTGTTCAACTTTTAAAGATTATCAGATTAAACTTTTACATCCTTCCAGACAGCTAGAGAAACACACGCATTGGCGCATTTACATTTTCCTCAACCCCCTCTCACTCACACATTCATTCCGTTTTCCATGCCATTCCAAAAGTTAAAGTCAAAGTCAAATTCAAATTTAAATCGGAATCTCGGAGTCCTTTTTGCTTTTCTTGACGACAAGGAAATTATTCCAAGTCTTTTAATTGCCATCTTGATATTTTCCCACAGTGTCATTGCTTTAGATGTAAGACATAAGACATAAGACATAAAAAGTACATGGATTTAAGGAATTTTGGGCTTAACCTTCAAAGATTTTTCTTTTACCGTCTTCTTGTTTTACAACACTCTTTAGACTCTATACTTCAGGCTCTTTGCACTTTATAGGTATTAAGACAGTATTACCTTTTGAGGACATTTGTAAAATTTTTCCAGCTTTTGTTATTTCAATGAAATTTGGAGAAATTTGGAGATTTGCAGACTTGTGGTTTTCCGTTTGATTTTGACTTTGATTTTTACAGGCATGACGAAAAAGTTGGAGAGAAAGAAAAACATTACGTGCGCTCCATCCTTCATTCCAATTCTACACGCCACACTCTATGTACACTCTAAACTCTAGAATCTAGAATCTAGACTTGAGACTCGCGACTCGAGGCATAGTGAAAAGTCAGAGACAAATGTGGATACTTAATTCGGTGCTTTCATTTACTTACAATTTAAAACATGCTTGTGGAGACAAAAGACAATAGACAGTGCAAGAGTTAACTCTGTGTGAATTATTATGCTTACATAACTTTGAGGCAAACAGAACTTGTGCACAGAGTTGCTGCATAGTACAAACCTTATATCTACTTGCATACTTTACACGTTACACAAGTTTATCTAAAAGAAATGAGCAGAGAGTGAGAGAGACAATAAGATAAGCAAAACAGAAACTTCTTTTATTTATAGCGTGCTCATTAGTGATGTGCAAAAAAACAACAAAGCTCCAGTTTTGCTATACATGCACATCAAATGTCTGCTGTATGTTGTATGATGTATGCACAATGTGAGGCATATGCGCTAATATACTGTACACTGCACATAGTACACACATTTAAAAGCTATACATTGTACAAGGAACAAAAATTTTAAATCTGTTTTCATGTTATCATGAATATTCTGCTTCTTCTCCTAAACCTTGAGTCTTGAGTCTTGAGTCTCCTTTTTTTATCATCCAGAACAAGAAATAAGAATGACAATGACAATGAGTGACATTGTTTCTTGGGGAAAATATTTGAGCAAAAAGCAGAAGTACTCAAAGTTATGAGCAACAAACTTTAATTTCCTCCAAATCTAAAGGACATTACTGGCAAATAAAGTAAAACTCCCTCTCCGATCGATTTGGCTCAAATTTTGTACAGAGGTACTTTAGACCATGGGTAACAATGTTTGTGAACCGACTTTAAAAGTGATTGCCTTCTTTAACCTCTGGAGGTCATCAAAGGTCAGAATTTTTTGTTGGATTTTGACGCCGTGTGAAACTTTTATTCGATTTTTTACTGTTGCTTTGCACACAAAATTCCATTTTACACAAAAACAACTGAACTTAGACACCCGATACCTTCACAAAAAATGATCAGCATAAAATTCTCTATCGATTGATACCATTTTCATACATTTGCACGAACTTTGATATTTGTCAAAAATTCTATAATTTGCTCGATTTTTACAAAAAATTAAAGGTTCGTGAAGATGTATGAAAATGGTATCAATCGATAGAGAATTTTATGCTGATCATTTTTTGTGAAGGTATCGGGTGTCTAAGTCCACTTGTTTTTGTGTAAAATGGATTTTTGTGTGCGAAGCGCCAGTAAAAAATCTAATAAAAGTTTTACACGGCGTCAAATCCAACAAAAAATTCTGAACTTTGATGACCCCTGGAGGTCAAAGGAGGCAATCACTTTTAAAGTCACTTCACAAACATTGTTCCCCATGCTCTAAAGTAACTCTGTACCAAATTTGAGACGAATCTGTCGGAGAGGGAATTTTCCTTTATTTGCCTCCCATGTCCTTTTGGATCTACAAGAATCGAAATCAAGAAACAACTGAATCAAAGCTGAATCAAAATCGACAAATCAAAATTAGTTAACTTGTAAAATGTTACGCCTTTGGAACAAATTGTGAAAGAGAAACAAAATTAGTATTCATTATTCGCTTGACCTTTGCACACTGCTGGATTTGTGGGGTCCCGTGGCCAAAATTCGTGTTTTGCGACAACATAATTTTGGGATTGTTTCAGCATTACCTGAAGCAGTAGTGCCTACTTAGCTCATACCTGGAACCTTTTGAAATTTGAAGGCCAACCAAGTTACAAGCTACAGCAACCAGTTAAACGCGAGCATCCATAAAAATTTCTATGTATTTTAAATGGGAAAACTTTGAAAGCGCAAATCTCAAATTATCACAATTTATCCAAGTTGCCCTTTGAGCTGGAGGTAGGTCGTAGTCAGAGGTATTGTGTCCATGTTATGTCTTCTGCCCGTAGCTGTCCGTTCTCGTGGAAATTAAATTCATTTTTTAAAAGCCAAAATTTTAAATTGATTTCTGTCTCGAAGTAACCCAACATTTTTTGCCGGATTTTTATTTTATTGAACTGCTAAGGCTGTTACTTAGTTTGTGTTAATACTTGAGACTAAATTTAAATCCAACTGGCAAAATTGTGGCGACTTTGTAAAAATCCCCCTCACCAAATGATGACAAAATCGATACATTTAAGGTGCGGTGTTCAATCACTATAGGGCTAAATGAAGACCAAATTCGGATTCTACACATGTTTCTACCCCTAAAACCTGAACATCAGATTTTTGACCACAGAACTCTGAAAATTCAGCAGTGTGCTTTGACATGAAAAAAGTGTAATTAAAACTACTGCTACAAAATACAAAAATGCATTCAATCCAAGTCACATGTAAAATCTATTTTATTCTCGTACGCAAGCCGAGACAAAACAAAATGACACTTTATATTGACTGCAAAGTCAATATTACGACACAAGTTTTATACACCGTTTAACCTTTAACCGTTTTTGTG